>QNGE01000100.1:299428-325643 GCA_008508345.1 Paragonimus westermani
GGGTGGCACCAGCGTGTAAGTAACGAGAAGGTTAGAAAGCGTGTGTTTGGTAGTGATTGCCAAACGAGTTCTTTTGTTCGACCCCTACGTTTGCACAGGCTTAGATGGTTAGGTCACGTATTAAGGATGTCAGCTAGTCGTCTTCCATACCGAGCACTGTTCGTTGACACTGCGCCGGCTGGTGTAAGGTGCGAGGTGGTCAGACAATGACCTGGCGTAGGGAAATGAAGTCGTTCACTAAGGGGTTGGCCACTGTGGGTCGTGTTCGTCTCCCGCGCCTCACAGAGTCGGTGGTTGGAGACTCTGGGTGAGATGGCGGCTACTCGAGCCCAGTGGCGTGAATGTTGTCGTTGTTTGTCCGAGTTTTCTGTGAAGTGAGTGCATTTAATGACGCGGGGCAGTGAAAGGCGTGAGGAAGTTGTCTCGCTGATGACGCCTTACCCTCACTTGTAGCTCGGTTGTTTGTTTGCAGGGTTTAGGCACCTTGATGTTGAATGTTTGAATTCAGACGTAGCTGTTTTCGGCAGTTAGGTCCCTTCCCGTTCCCTTCTTTTTCCCTTCTCTCTCTTCCTATATAAGCTTTGCTTTTTCTTCGTGGTTGTGTGGCAGTTAAGCATTAGTGTGAACCACTGATGTATTGCTGTATATGATGATGAAGAAGAAGAAGTAAGTATACAAACCTGATGGCTGGCTAGAATGACCTATGCAACCGATTGGAGAACGTGTACCAAGGTGTCAGTAACACTTTCCTCTTTTTTGAATCAGTTGAACCTTTGATGATTCTGTCCGTCTTACGACCCCCTGAGAGAGGAAGGCAAGAACGGTCAAGAAGACCGCGAGCAGTACCTCGATCACGAATGAAACGTAACGATATCGCAAACGACACGAATAATCGGAACGCAAGTACTCGGGCCCAACTGTCGCAACTTAGAACCACCTACCAACAAGAAAGGAAAAAGACGGCCTTCAAACGAGCTTTATTTGCTGCTCAGCCCGAAGGCAAAACAGTGGCACAAAACGGCTGTATTTATAGGTTTTCGGTGGCCTTGGTCATAGGACACTGAACGCGCCGATCAGAAGCAAGCGCGCGAACTCAAATCTTCCAGAATGATGGCGGGCATTCGAGTCATCAAAACAGAAGCATCTATTTCCCTTGGGAAATATAGCGAGTTTTTTGGGGAAAAGTGCTTTTCCCAACACCTCCCCTGTTGAGACTTATTGGTACCGCCGTTTCCGCGGATCGAGCTGCATTGGACAAGTGGGCTTGCGTTTTTGATCCGTCCATCGTCTTGGTTGCAAAGCAGTCAGCTCCCTGTTCGGTTTCGGCGTTGAGGTCGCTGGGGGTAACGGTCGCGGGAACTTGCTGTGTTGGGCGCTTGATCTCGAAAGTGTCGAGAAGTAAGTCCAGTGGCATTTGGTTCTCTACTTGCCCAGCGTTTGCGGCATAGCGTGGGCGAAGTTGGTTAACGTGGTGCACCCATATGTTGCCTCCGACGTTGACGTCGTAGAGGACCGAGCCGCTCCGATGCCTGACTGTCGCTGCTATCCAGTGGGAGTGACCTGGCCGGTAATCTCTTGCGTAAACTAGATCGCCGACGGCAAATCTACGTCGGGGTAGCAGCTGCTTATCTTCGGGGAGTTTTTCTACTGGCAACATGGCGTCGAATGTCGTCCTCAGCTTGCGGCCCATGAGGGCTTCAGCGGTTGAAAGTCCACTGGGAGTCGCCGGATTCGGGGTGGTTCTGTAAGTGAGCAAGGGCCTTTGCAGCACTTTTTCGGTCGGTCCCTCCCCGCGAGATTTCCTACGTGCTCTCTTGAATGTGTCGACGAAGCGCTCCACTTGGCCGTTCGATTGTGTTTGGTACGGTGGCTTCGCTGTGGAGGACTGTAATCGATTGCAAATATGTGTGATTGATAATTCTGTCAGACCGAGTTGTTCAAGCCAGTCGAGACCAAGTAGATTGAGATTTGCATCGGAGAGGTAACAAACTCCATCGATGGTCTTGTTCTTGAAGCTGACACGGCAGTGCAATTGCCCAGTTAATTGCACTGGTGGCGGAAAGGGATGTCAGCTGCACTGGCGGGCGGCCAATTGCTTTCCACAGGCGATTGGAAATGATTGTAATATCGGATGCAGTGTCGAGGTGGAGACGAGCTGGGTGTCCGTTGATCAGTAGGGACACATACTTCCTGCGCGAGACGACGTCGACTTTGAAAAAGGCAAATAAGCTGTTGGATCTGGTACTTGGTTTGGAGTGAGGTGGGCGTTGCCGCGTCTTAGTTGTGCGTTGACTGCCCGACGTACGTGATTGACAATAACTGTCTTTGTGGCCCACCTTTTTGCAATGCTGACAGCGGTGTTGCTTGAAGGGGCAGTCACGCGTGTAGTGCCATGCGCCGCAGTGCCAGCATGGGGAGGGCGGCGACTTCTTGGACTTAGAGTTCACTGGGCGACTCGTGGAGGAGAGTTGTTGCTGTTACCTTGGATATGAGACTGTGTTGACAGAGGTTGTGAACTGAGCAAAATTGTGGATCAAGGCAGAGTCGTGTTTCAGGTTGAGCAGTCGATGGTCTTCAGTAGTGAGATCCTGGAGGGTAACTGACTCGTCTTGTTGGATCCTATTGAGCAGGCGTGTACGGAGGTCAGCATCGTTGGGGGGACTGGAGGCCGCAGGCAAAGATGAGGCATTTGAATTGATCCTCCGTGAGGGAGGTGTGATGCTCAGAATTGGGGACTTCGAATAGCCCTAGAAATCGTACTTGAATTGAAACCTCCCACGCAAGTAATAAGGCGAAGACCTGGTACTGGCAGCAGTAAGCAATTGTTATTCATGGATTGAGACACCGAATTTATTGATGTACAACAGTAATATAGAAATCACAGCCTGTCATTGGCTGATCTCATTAGCACATGTAACGTCATAAACTGTATGTTAATTGATGGAAAACGGAACAGATGAATTGACGAATAACGGAAGGCACAACATTGAGACCGTTCGTCCAATCCTGATGTTGTATTATGAACGCGATATTTGTAATGGCCGACTGTCAGTTCTTCTGTTGTGGGGGGGTTCGGATAATCGGTGAATCAAGATTTCCATCACAACCTTCCCCTTTTCTAGAAGCCTCCGCATTCATATTTGCCAGTGTCCTGCCCATCATTTATTCTGCTGAGTAACGCATCGGCGTTGTTATCTCAATAAATATTGCTAATTACTGAATGCTGCGAAACAATTGCTTGCTCTTGCCTACGATGTCGCATCACGTCGTGTTTGCATGTGTTCCTTTCCAAGTAGGCCACCAGAAAATAATATTTGATAGCGGGTTTTCATCCGCTATAAAAAGTCACAATGGGTGAGATTTTCAGCGGTGGAACCAGCATGTCATCTGTGAGTTGTGGCGGGATGGCATTCAACAACAGCGTTGTGGATGAACGGGGCAATCGAAACTGGTTTATCCGTTGGAGACGTACAAAAAGATAACAGAAAACTGGCTGTCAGCCATATGGTTGCTTTCTCTAGCACACATGATAGCTCTTCGGACTACTCAATTGCAATCAAGTGCAGTGAAACTTGACAGTTCGAACCCGAATACCCAAATTAGATGTTAACTAATGCCGTTTTCAACTTCCCCCTATCCCCTCCGAATGTTATCAGATTGACGGAATTCGGCAAACATGTCGGTGAACGTATGGTTGACGTGGTTTATAGACGCGAAAAACCGCTTAAGCGAGACACCCGGTTATATAATGCGTTGGTGTTCTTGAAGAGCACGTTTTGGAAGAGCGTGTTCGGTAAAGAAGCGGACGAACTGGAACGGGACGGGGCGGACGAGAATATGTGTGAGTTTACCGATTATTTTTTGGTACCCATACCCTAATTTGTGCTGTCTGCTAGTATGTTTGGGACGTTTCAGTCAGAGCTTTTAGATACTAGTCATCTCGTTGGCATACCCTTATCTTAACCCGCATGCCTTGTGAAATAGTAATCTCATTGAGAGAGTAGAACAAAGTAGAAGACAGCATATTGTTGGCTATTCTATCCGGATCTGTCGCTCAGACGGCTGCAGTTCTTCATTTATCACAATGTCAACATGCAGGTTCTTGTATCAGCCGGACTGTTCGTTGCAAATGTCTTTGTGGGTAGCCTACATCACCATTCTAGGAGTAGCTCACGGAAGCTACAGCACTAAATGGTTGCCTAATTTCCGAGCAACAATCATTCAGCATCCAGGTGTGCCCACTTTAGAACACTCCACCTCAGCCTGTCGTGATAGCTTCATCGATTAAATATTTCGGATGCAAACATTTAAGAAATCAAACCAAGTTTTCATATTATTCGACCATCAACAAAATTTTTTTGTTCTGTTCGTTGTTACTAGTCAGATTTTTGCTGTAGGTCGAAGTGTGCTTATTTTTTGACTGATGGACTGTGGTTGAAAGGAACTACAGTGTGGCCAGACTGACGTAGTCACAGGTTGTGAAAGCCCTTCGATCTCTCTACTGAGCATGGTTAGTTGGTGTCATCTACTCGGTTGGAAAGTTTACCACTATTCACACCGCTGTTTAGAAGCACTCTGGAATGTCGATGTGTCCTCAGACAATGATAAACGTATCCATAAAGTTGATCATCGCTTTTCTCTCTCTGAAGCTCGATTAGGTTTTCTCTTACTCTTTTTCCCTATACACTTGTACTTGTTTATCACTCTTCTGTGGGCCGCGTCGAAAAAAGCGTCACCCAAAACAATTTTTCTTGTCCCCTAACCCTTGCAGTTACCGATTTTTTTATTGGCTCTTCGGAAACCACTTTGCAACCTGCCATTTCTTTCGAAACCGTTAAACACGTTAGCTCCATTCACTCTGTGTCAATCCTATGAATTGTTCTATTTTTACGCAGACTATATGATCGAGCATGAGCCAGTGGTGAACCGATTCACTCGATTCGTATATGAAGAAAAAGATGGGAAACGGTCAGGTGGATGTAAGTTCACTTTTATTCTTATGTTTATGCCAACACACTTGCTGTTTTGTTATAGCTGTACCGCTGAACACTGCGGCTTTCAACTGTGGTATTGTCGAGGCGTTTCTATGTAACACCGGATTCGTAAGTTTTTAACTTTTGTCTTTTGAAGAAATGGAGGACGATCTGTCCTACCATCGATTTTTTTATAGATTGTGGATGTTTTTCTATCGAAAGGAGGGCACACACTGAGTAGTGAACGATTTATTGGGACGTTTCAAATCCACACTAGGATCCGTTATCAAACATATATATATATATAATGTTTGGTAACGGATTCTAGTACGAATTCGAAACGTTCCAAGAAATCGTTCACTACTCAGTGTGTACCCCCCTTTTTCGATTACTTCGATATATATATGTATATTTGTAGAAAAGCGTGTACAATCTACGTTTATATACATATATATCAGCGCGCTTCTTGGGTTTACCAACTTAAAAACTTTAACGAATGAGGTTTAGATTTAGTTGAATCGATGTAAACGAATAGGCTTTTACCCCAGCAACCATTTTTTAACTCTCTTTGGAAAACCCGGTAAAGCCTGGGGGATCAGACTAAATGTCAGCCTCTTCCCTTTTTCCAGCTACATCCGGAGAGCACAGACAAGGTACGATGTGGTAGACATTGTCCGGATATGCGTAATGTTTCCAAGCCACCTTAATAGTTAAGGCGAAACCATTTTGGTATGAAGAGAGGCAGTTTGTCTTTGACACCCGTTGCCGCACTTTATCCTTTGTCATCCAGTAATGCCACCACAGACTGCGCTGCTCAGTGAGGAGTTGTCGAAAACAGAAGAATTATGTACACTCAAATAACAGCTCCACGCACACAGTTGCATCGTATACCCTGCTGTGTAACGAGAAATCGATGTCACGCTGGCGTACTTCACCTTAACAGTTACTGACCGTGCTTCGTTGATACTTCTGAAGCTATCTTCCCCAAAACCACCTTCAGTTGCGATACATTCCCTAAGTTAAATAAAGTTCTCAGTGAACTCAAATTATTGCCACCCAAGGTGGTTGCAGTCATAGGTCCGGAAAAATACTTTGCGCTTAGCTGGCGCAAAGCGCTTACGATGTCGCTATAACGCAATCGCCAGTTATGGTGTTTTTTTGTTTGGTCACGAAGTAAGCCGATGTCACCACCATAGACTTTTATGCTCATGGGTGCTTCGCGGAGAAAGCCGATGCTACCGTTAGTGAAGCTAGTCAGGGCCTTGTTTAAGATTTCGTTTATCGCAAAGTTTCAGATTGAGAACTATTCACATTTGGTAGCAGCCCTCGCATTCAGATGGGCTTTTCGATTAGCCCACCTCGAAAGGAAGCACTAGGTTCGAGCGTTGCTCTTGATAGAGTTAATCAGTATTGCTTATCATAGTTGAGACCGGAACTAGCACTCTGGCTCTCATATTTGTAAAACTAGCATTTTAATCACAAGGCGAGTAACCTCTTAATAGGCATGACCGGATGATCATACCCAAACGCTCAAACAACCTTGTGTGAATAGTGTTCAGGTTCCCCGTTTTATTTTGTTCAATATAATTGATAACCCAATGATCAGGACCTCTCAATTAGGTTAAAACTGCTGCAAAATTGAAGTTATCGATGTAAGTTCGGGTATCTAGGTTATTGTAAAACTGAAGAGGTGCCGAAACGTGACAGATATGTTGTACTCCACTAAGGACGCGGAAAGCTGACAGTTATCCGTTATGAGGCCTAAGTATGCCCGAGGTCTGATTGTATAATGCCTTTAGCACACTACTTCTCAATGGACGTTCTCAAAAAAGAACTGTCAACAGAATCGGGGGTTGTCATTATATCCAGGTACTTAACTACTGTTGGCCATGGTTGCTGTCTGAACATATAATGAAGAGTGAAGTTCCGATCATTTTATTCACGACTTGTGTACACTCGAGCTTGCCCCTCTTGGCACTACCTTTTACGCTTCCCATGTAGTTCGCTTAGCAGCACAGATACCAACGACTTCGGCGCGACTGAAGTCAGATTTGTAGCTGGTCGCACATATTGCACCGGTTTTTGTATGATGAAAGTACCCATCGATTCTTCCTGATAAAGAGAAATTTCCCAGTATTCCAAACGCTGGACAAATTTTCCTGCGAGCTGGTCTCCACATCCCCTAAGGCTGAAGGAATTTCATCTGAGCTACGTGTTTCAGATGGTGGATTTTCTTTCAGGTCTCGGCCTCTACGAGAAATCCTATAAGCACAGATCACGGAGCACAACTGAGCCCGCATAACGGTTGTTGCAGTAGGCCAGTTGAGTTGTAATTCGGAGTGCTCTACTCAGCTTTTCAAGCGCTTGTACGTACTAGTGAACCATTTGATTTGCAGCTTATTTCACTAACACCGTCAACCGGGATAGGATGGAATAGTGTTAGGGGTAGGTGAATCTGGCTTCAAGAACGGGAATCCAAAGTCAGACTTGACGTTTCTTACGTCATTCATAAGATACGGATTTCGCGTTCATTAAAATACCTCACCTTCTCGTGGAAATTCAGTCACAGTTTTGTATAAATATGGCTGCGTGTTCGTTGGTCTTGTCTGATTGAAGGTCCAGGTGAATACGTGCATTATTGCTGGATTATCTTCGTCTACTCGGTTGCTTTGTCTTGCATCTTCATCCGTCGATGGTGCACAATCGATCGGGGTGTAGGAAATTTGATCGGAATATTCGTTCGAAGTTTTGGTGCTCTCCGACACAAGAAGTAGTTTCCTAGAACTCCCACTTACAGCGCTACTGTGGGGCATCTGATGCAAAACCGCATCAGTAAATTTATTCATCTCAAATCTGCTGATTCTTGTTGCCTTGTTTCAAGCCCTGGAAGCTGTATGTGTGTGTAAATCAGTCCTGACTAGTGAGATCATTTCTTTCTTAACTGTGCTTCTACCTGGGAAGTACATTCAGATTGTTTCGTGTGCGTTAACAGAATTTCTTTTTTGTTCACTTCCCGACAGTCATGCAGCGTCACTGTGACTTGGTACAAGGGAACAGCTTACGTCATCAAATTCGATGAAAGCGTCGGCATTCGCGAACGACAGCTTGACGGTAAAGGATGAGCTGACTACTATCTTCTGGAGCGTTCGCATCAAATATATATCATACACCTCTGGTTTGTTGCCTCTGTGATAGCGGGACAGTGTGCTTGTTTGAATCTTGGTCCCTTGTATCGCCTACACCCTCTGGGACCAGTTTTGAGACACTAATTTTTAATGCACAGTTTGTACCGTAATAATTTTCACGCTAACGTTGTGTTACCTAAGTGTGTCCTCATAAAAATCGATTGATTTTGTAACCTCTTGTCTTCATTTCTGCCCTTTAGCGTTATTGTCTCCATATTTGCATTTATATGGTATTGGATACACCTCGGATTCCAAGATCTAAACCACCAGGCTCAAACTGCATCATCTATTCATCTGAGGTAAACCTTTGGGAAGATGTCCGAGAGTAGGCTAAGAAAGCCATTGCTGCCAGATATGTCGACCCGTGAATACCATACTAGACCAGATACTGAGCCGGTGAGTCGACAGCAGTGTAGTGGGGAGATTCGGGGTCAACGTGGGTCAGTAAGCCCGCGTTGGCTACTGAGTCCACTGTTGGAGTAGGCTGAACCTTGTTAGGCAAATGTGCAAGAAAACTAACGCTGAATAGACCTGGATCTTTCTGATAGTAGTAGTGTGCGCATATAAATATCTCGATTACGATTAAACTCGCAGCTATAGAACGATGCATACGGCCTATGAAATAGACGCCACTGGAGGCTACGAAAAACCTGTGGAAAAGTTTAGATGCAAAAGGTTACGTGTCTGATGACGGTGAAATTGCATGCAATCGTTTTGGGCTGCTTAGTCGGACGTGTACCCATCGCTGGACAGGTGGCTGGCAATTAGGGCAACCAGATGAGCAGGGGGATGTGTAAAGCAGTGTAATAATATTGCGACCAATGGATATCGGGGATTGCAGTCATCAGCAACCCTGCGTATAAATTGCCACCGCACAAGAAGTACATGCAAAAAGTTTGTGCCAACAAAAAATCCATAAAGTAAACGCCGGTATACGTAAGATCGGTGATTAAAAAGGACGCGTATAACACACTAAAACACCAACAACAGATAGTGGACGCGTTTGACATGAAGGTCACCGAATTGGTGTTCATGGTATAGGCCGGGATGACCTAAGAACTCGGATTCACCCATTTACGTTGGGGGTACAAGTGAGAACGTTCGGAGAACGGGTTCACCAATATAGGACCAAAGGAAAAGTGGACTGAAAAGGAGGATTACTAGTAGGCCTCATTAATCTATGATGAATCAAAAGTGAAACGCTCAAAAACGGGATGTTCTCCAATAGGTAGTGTCGGCCGAAAGGACATTGCTGATTTAAAGAGAATTGGTGGATTCACAAAGTTGTAGTGATGAACCGGAAAGAAGTGGTATTGAGTTCGTATCAGACCTCCTATAGCAGGCGTACACAAAATCGTGCGTACAGAATAGACAAGGGTGGAGAGCGGTATTAGTAGGAATCCTTACAGGAACCAGACGACCACTGGTCACTGTGAGTGAATTCAACACACACTCCCTTTTGTTTGAAGTGGCTACCCGTGACAGAGGGTTACGTTAACTGTAAAATCGTCTGAGGAACCTGAACCACGGTGTTACCTTTAAGAGCTTCATGATGAAAGGAAATTTTGTCGCGATATGTTGATGGTTTGTTTACTCGCATCAGTCGCAAAACGTGCAGGTTATATATATTTGACAAGTAGGGAAAGCAAGGTATGGGCACAGCGTCCACAAAAAGCAACCCAATAGGCTGTTACAACTGTTTTTCAGCGTACGACGCCGGCTGGCGACATCTAATTAATGTAGGTTCGCCACGGACCAATGGTTTTGGTTTCTGATTGTGTAATTGTTCTGAATAAATTAAGTGGGTCAACTTGATCACATGTTCTCACGGCGTGACTATCAACAAATGATGTGTGAAATCAAGCATTCACCGGGTTGAGTACGTTGTGTCGTCAGTTATTTCAACGATTCCCGTGCAATGCTGGTATGGTTGTCTACCTCTCCCGTGTATGTGAACTTCACTGTAACTGCAGATGAATTGATAGACAACATGAGTGACAGAATGGTTGGACAAAATTGCGTTAGCTTAAAACTGGTCCTTTGCGGGTGTATGAGTCAACGGCAACTCGGCAGTAGCATACTTACGAGACATAGCAGGTTTCAATTTGTACTTGTTGTCATCTGCCAGATTAATTGCAAAAATGGAGAAATGTCTTTCTTTCAAACAATGTGCACCGGTTCAGCGAATTTGTTCATGATGCTGTGAGCTTGTAAATTTTTCAGAACTGTCATTAGCGTTTTCCTTAGCATTCCTCATTCGGGCTTATCAGCAGTGTAACTACACCTGACTGATACAGAGTCTTGACCAAACCACGTTTGTATTCTACCGGGGCAGACCTGGAGAACTAAAGATATTGCCCGCCCCATATTGCTTCACGGTGAACAGCGTTGTAACGTCCTACTTAACATACAAAGATGAATATATCTTAGAAAAGAAACCAAACTACCGTTTGAATCGATTTTGTGAGACAGGGATAGGTTCCGTTGACTGGAGCTAAGAGAACTGAAAAGTATATCAAAATGAACAAGGTTGCTTGAAGAAAAACGTTTACATAATACAGTACATGTTCAACCATTCCTGAAAAAGTATTGGATACTGTTGAGTCTAATAGACTATTCATAGCCATTCCGTCCATCTGTCTGTAAGAAAATCAGTCAAAATTAAACTTGACGCTTTCTGTACATTGTAAAGTAAGATCCCTGCCTTATTTAAGTGTAATACCTACACCATAGTTCTGACTAGATATGAAGCCACAGAAATCCAGCTATCTTAAAAAAAGGAACATTTGAAATGAGGGGGTTACCGTTCATCGAATACGTGACGTGAACTCATCGTCGTGCATTCTAGCGTCTCTGTTAATTCAAAGGAATACTTTAGACAGTAAGAAGACATTATTTTGTGAATGGGGTCCATAAAAAACTTTTGAAAACTCGCATTATTCACACACGAAAACGGTAGAAGTGGTGGTCCATCCCTGCGCATTCTCAGTGCATCTCACCCGTGGTGTTTCCTTGGTAATTGGCCTCACACTTATACCGATTTTCAGAGATATGGCAATGTGACAACAGTAATTGAAGTTGCTTCGTTATATATGCCATATCAAGTTTTTGTAATACGGTGCGTGAATGTATATGTCCATTTCCTGTTCGTGACTATCCGTCGTATATTATCTGCTTACTTTAGATTTGCGATTGATGAGAATAAACAGAATGTTAACATCGCAACGCGTGTTTTCTGTATACTCTGATGGACGCATGAAGCTAATTTCGAAACTGGAGTGATAAACACCTTCAAATTTAAAATCTCGTTCCATCCTTTGTGTCCAGCGGTCAAAGCTTCAGTGGCCATCAGGGCAAAAGACATCTTGAGTTTCATTAAGTATGATCATTTATTAGGTCCAAACGATATTCGTTCGAGTGTCGGTCTACGTTGGTGCTCTCCAGCAAGAGTCATGAGACATCTCTCGTCCCAGCATGCCCACATACTGGATCTACCCTGGGCACTATTGAATGGACTGAATGACCCGAAGTTGTAGGCAGACAGAACAGTTGAGTGTGAAAGAAACCACGGACAGCGAATGATGTGCACATCCGAAATTTTCGTCAGGTTCGAAGTCACCTGTGGAATTGGATTGGACACCAGTTGATTGACCATCATATCAACGGAAACTGCAAAGTAGCTCGCTACGGGGAATGTAATCTGGATCATTAGTTTAAAGAGGCAGAAGTACTCAAAACAAGCTGCAACGTGTCTGTCCTCATCAAAACAAAAGTTGAGGATGATAGTTTTGTTTACATCTGCACGCACCGGGAAAACCTGAAGCTCGTACATTAATCTAGATGCCATCTCCGTGACAGTGGTTGATATTGGCCAATTGCCCATTTGCATTGTGACCTATCAGCGGGTCAGCCAAAAAATACGTGATTGGAGTCTGACGTATGCACAGCCGACCAAGGTACGTGGAATTAGTCCCCGATTGAGCGGAAACGGATGTCAATCTGATGGTTGTATATAGACAATCGGCTAGCGGAAGTGACCATAATGGACATTGGCGCACTTCTGCGATAGGCATTCTCAGTTTCAACTAACATCCACTCTGACCGATGGTCTTGTTCTGATTTTTGTTAACGTTAAGTGAATTCTAAAACGTATTCAAATTCCCGAACGATCTGGTCTGCTCTATTCAGGGCAAAATGTGGGGATGTTCTTTATAGTGTTGACCTGTTTTTAGGAGTGGACACTTTGAAGCGTGCTCTGACCTAAGGGACATTACCACATGTGCATCATCCGTGCCAACTGGTGACATCTAGGTAGCTCGTTTTCAACGGCACTGATATCATTTCGTAGGTGGCCTGTTGCTGATGAGCATGCACGAACGATATTTGTCAGTAAAGTGGATGCGCATAACAGACCGTACAAGGTGCAACAAGACAGGACGGTTTGTACCTGTGCTTATAAAATGGTCTGCCGCCCGAACGGATTGTTTCAAACCAAGATGGCGTCAAGGGCAATGGTCATGCAACTGAAGCGTTGTGACCCTGTAAACCACCCTTTATTGGAAACCAAAGTTTATTGAAGGGATTGCAACCCATTTTTGAGACGGGTTCCACGGCGCATATTTGCTTGATTTAATCAGACTCCAGTCTGGATTGTATTCTCCTGTAATGGCTAAAAGAATAGTTCACCCAATGTCCACGTCCAGCTTATTTATGCCCCTTATAGTTGGCCACTACGGCAGTGGGTAGATAAGCAGTTGATCACATGCATTGTCAAAGAAAAGTGAGAGCAGAGCCCGATAGCAAGCGAAGATGTTTGACCGTAAGCAAACGACCAATCAGTAGACAGCAAGGCAATGAATGACATGAATACCCGTGCGCCAATGAGAGGCGGGAGATGTCTTACGAATCTGAACAACGGGGCTAATCACAGGGTTCTCGAAAAGGAGCTTGGTCCCAACAATACCTGACCGATCTGGAATCCTGAAGCGCGATTGTTCCGCTCCATGGACTCGGTTGTGAGGAGGATATCACATTCAACAGCGATCTATACTTGCATCCGTCTCTTTTCATTGGGATTCTAAGCCCACAAGGGAGCATGTCTAGTTCACCAAGCTCTGCACAATTTTTGAGAATAACTCAAGTGTTTCATGATATCCTCCAGTCAGTCATTTCCGACTTGCAATAGAGGAAGTATACTGGCGGACACGACGAAACATTTAGGTTGTTTACATATACGTATATTACCAAATGACAGACGACGGGGGAGCGACTCCTCTGAAACACCTCGATTTTGAAATCGATTAAGCGCCGACAGCTGGCTATCGCGTCATTTGATGGTGGATCACATAGACATCTGCTGAATGACGATAACCGCCGACAGGTCAAGGCAGCAGTGCCCGGTGCGCTCAGACTAAAAAGGGCAAGCAAAGCCCTTAGCTTTAAAAAGCACTCCACTCTGAAGCGATGGGCATACGGTTTTCCTGCCGTCTGACAAAGCAGGTGCCGTTGTCTTATTAAACAGAAATGACTATGTCTCAATAGCTCAAGACTTGCTCAATGATCCAACCGCCTATACGAAACTATAGGGAAATCAGGATCCAATCATAACCTTAAGGAATAAACTAAACGGAAAACTGACCTTCGAAAAACAAAATCAGAAAGAGCATCAGGACGGAACTCAAACCCACCGAGAATCCTACTCAGATTTTACGGACTGCCTAAAATTCAGAGAAAACACCCTTGGAAACGGTCGTTTCAATCAGAGAGGTTCCAACGTATAAGCCAACAAGATTCCTTTGTAGACTAATTCAACCATTGCTCAGAAACAGCGTTTCCCGAGGTACGGAGCACCATGTTAGAAAAAGTCACGCTATCGATCGATGTCTGCATGCTGTTCAGTTGTATCCGGAACATCTCACGTTAAACGAGCTGACCTATGTGGTGCAGGACAATGCGCGATCGCAAGAACACACCAGGCCGTCTAAAGCGCAACTTTGTACAAAAATCTACTTAAAATTTAAAGACCGTACGTCAATAACAAAAAGGAGCATCAGTGGAATCACCGCCTGCTGAAGTTCTGTAGTTCTTTTAAAGAACTGTTCCCGGAATACCGTCCGACATTGTGGCTGAGGCACGTGGATGCTATATTTATTACCATTAAACGCGCAGAAATCGACAGTTTCCATGAGGCCATCAATAAGGTGTTGCCGAAACAACCAACCAACTCATTCCTGAATATACGATTACTGAGACAATCTGACTGAACCACGCAGACGGCTGTAAATCACAACCAGACAACACTATCGGCCAATCGCGCCCATCTAACCACGCAAAAAGAGCTGTGTGAGAACCACCCACCCCCGCAGCACGCCAGAATGCCAGAGGTGAAAGTGAACATGTTATTCATATGAAACGGTTGCGCCAAACAACTTATAAACGCGTACATGCGGACCCGACTGAATGTTAGCTTATGTAATTGGACTCTCGGAGGCAGCGAGTGAGTTACAGAGAAACCCGGGATTGAAATTGCCTACGCACTAGCAGCCTTCGAAATGCGCTTTGTAACGTCAAAGACCCGACTGACATTCATAGAACGGCGGGTGCAATATACTTTACTCCTTGCCAAGACTGTTACCAAGTCTACGTGAGCAAAACTGGAGAACAGGTCAGAACATGTCTACTGAACGCCTCGGCATTGGGACGAGCAGCCCAGAAGTCATTCCTATGGCAACACCGCACAACCACAGGCCATGAGGTCAAAATGGCAGGTGCCAGTGATCGGATTGGCAAAGGGAAGGACCGATTGGTTCCTGAATCCATCTTTTCTCACAATGAATTTAGAAGCCACATTGACCTCGATGCTCACTACGTCCAGTGATCAAACGAACCGGACAAAGATGAGTGACATACACACAGACATGCTGAAGAGCCCGTAATCTAACTGTTTGTCAATGGATCCCACTGTGTAAATTTGAAACATCACAACAAATACCTGTCACTCGACGTTCGCCTTTATATGTAGTTGTATATAAGTGTATACAAATATAACTGAATTAATTGCTGCGTGTAATTATATATATATATATATTTATACATGTGCTTCGTTGTCCACATGATTTACCTCACCACAACCCAGCAATCGCGTGCAAGCAGATGCTGATAAACTCTGATAGCGGACAAACGCTCCCCCCCGGCCCGAGTAGGTCAAGTTTAGAATCACACAACAGGACGGAATGTATGGATGTTAATCATGCCCGCCCTTTCGCGAAACAGTCCGTCTCCGTCGCTTCAAGTGATGCTGATTAACAAACACCATTCCGATCTTTTAAATGTGACTGCCTATTGCTCTAATTACAATTCCATCAACGTTTATGCAGCCGCCCAAGCAGTTAATCTTATCCACCAGCAGATAGAGTGAAACTAGGGTTAAGTAAAAATATCCATGTACACCCAATATATATATGCATGAATGAAATGGATACAACGATAAAATAGCAAGTATAAATAACAATATAGATACAAAATTGTGGTGTGTCGGGAGAGGGGACGAAGTACCAGAACACACACAAACAATAGGTGATGGATCCAGATATTACCAAGCTGGTTGAGTGTTGGCAAGGCGACGCATACGTCTGAAATCGGATTGAAGAAGATATGACGATGGAAATTATGAATTACTTCCCAGATTGTTTTTCTATTCACATCCAATTACCGGACGAAATAGACATATTACTGCCGTTAATCGTAAGCAGAAGTTCAAGTGTCAAAGTCATGGTACGTTTTGGTCCCCGTGGAAACCGAGAAGTCAGACAGCGTATCGAAAATATTACACGTAAGATGAGATTGTGGTAGTCAATAACGTTAACTGGATATCCACTGTATAGGTTTAAGGATATTTCACGAGTTCACCAATTCGGTGTCCTAGCAACACTAGTAGGTGATTAGCATACCTGGTATTTCTGTCCTGATCGCGAATCTTCTTTTCCATCTCCGCATCCGTTAACACTTCGACAATCGGGCTCCACTGATCGGCCTCGTTCGAGTTACGAAATACCACATCAACAGTAGGCAGTGGTGATTCGCTGAAATATTGAATGAATAAGTTTGTAAGATATGCGAACAAGGTAAACTCTTATGAGATAGGAGATCTATCTGACCAAATCACGTTAATCGATTGTGAAAGAAACTGTAAACATGTGTATTGCTACCAGAGCACAGCATTATTGTGAGGAGACTATCCCCGGTTGCTACGACTACTCTAGTATATATTTAGACAGCCTGGTTGTTCAGTGCTTCAAAAGGGTCAAACGTGATTTTGGTTCACTTGCCGCTATACTCAGTTGTTTGGTCAGACACAGTCTATCAGAGCCATGAGGCTATTCTTGAGTGTATATACTGCTTACTGATTTCCTTTGTTCACGGCATTTACAGCCAGTCCTCTCATCAGCCGCACACTGCTTACTGTGTAACTGCTCGCTAAACACAACCAGCCTACTTCTAGGAGTTTTGGTTCTGGAAATGCATCTAATCAAACAGCAACCCCTTGTCCGTAGGATTCAGCACTCACATTATCTAGAATACATACCATCTTGCATGTCACATGACAACAGACGCTTGTAATTTAAACGTTTCAAGGCAGTCGATCACTTATGTCATATCAGCGACTATCAACTTGGATAACAGACGGGTATACTAGTACCGGCTTAATCTGGGATAATTGCGCACTGTACAGGCAAGCAGTGATCAATAGCTACCAGAAAAGGTTACCTAACATACATAGAGAGTAACGAACTTTGGAACAGAAAAAATCCAATGAATCAACAATCCAGTCCAATCAATATACCTGAAAGCATAGATGCGTTGATGCCAAGCCAACTGGCCACGAATACTGTAGGCGACAGCCGTCACGAATTCGCCGCCCAATCCCAGCTCTGCACATAACCGACCAGCAAACAGTTCCGGCGAATTCTCTGCCTCAGACATGTCCCATTCGAACTGATCCACCAGAGAGATGTTACCCACGTGGATGTTTAGGCGAATGATCACCCGAGTGTCTTTCTGACCGGCAAGCATATCTTCGGTGGGATGAGCTTCCACCTGTAAAACAGTCCACATAAGCATCAGCTTACCTTGATTGCAACAAAAACAACGGCGATCAGCATGGTTGATCGATTTTCAGACCGAACTCACCTGTTGTTTGATTGCACTAACAATAGCGGGCACAAAGGTAATAGGATTCAAATCCAAATCATCACACAACACCTCGGCCATTTGTTCTGGCGTGATCAGTTGCTCGTTTCGGTTCCATGTGAAGCAGTCTCGTAGTTTGACTCCGTCACATTCGATGTCTAGCCGAATCGGGACGAGGCATTCCGGCTGGCAGGCGTTTTCATGAAAAGCCACTGGATCTGAGTCATCCAGGCAGAAGGGAAATGTGCTTCCCTTACTTGTCTGACGAGCTGTATCAAATTGAACGGAGAGAGAGAGAGAGAGAAGAGAGGAAACTGCTGCAGCCGAAATAGAACAGTGAATAAAGTTACGATATGCGAATATCTGTGAACCGTACAGATCGAAGCTCAACCGAGATAACAGATAGAAAACGTGACCTCTGTGAGGGCAGTGTATCGGCACCCAAACCGGAGACAAGATACAGGCGCTGGACCTCAGTAGTTGCCGACATACTGTGGCCTCGGAAACTTTTTGAGAATATCTCGCAAATAAATAGGTTGTGCGGAAATGGAACTTTCATCCACAAAACGGCCATTAACTACCGTTGCTTTCGTCTGGAATACGGAAGTGTATAAAGTGACACGGTCCAACAACGGAGCCAAAGTTAACACGAGAGGCAATCGTTCACGCACGGAACAGAACGTGACAGCATTCAACAATGTGGTATGAACACCAAGGTTCTCACATTGCTGCACATCAGCCAGTGATCGAGCTGCCAAATCAAGGAGTGTGAGTGATGGTCAACATTGAAATAAACCAAATCCCCGACTACTCATCAGTAATCTAAAATATCGCCTTGCAGGTTTAATGAGTTCTGTGATCTCGACCTGTCTCGGAAGTCCTAATCGCGGGGTTATCGATTGGAGTTAACAGGCAGTAACTGTGTCTCCTCTCGAGACGATCGGGCAACCTGATCATTGCTCACAAGCGAGAGTGGTTGAGCGTTCAGATTTGATGATTCGGTCGTGCCTAATGTGAGGTCAATGGCGCAGTGGTTAACACGGTTGCCTCATGATTGGAATGTGCGGAGTTCAAATCCCGGCCGTGGCAAGGATATGCACTACTGACGAGCTCTAATGAGAGCGAAACTCGAGTCTAGTGCTTCTTTTCGAAAGGGGCTGGCTGGAAAGTCTATCTGAATGCGAACACTGCGATCAAATGTGAGTGATGGTCAACATTGAAATCAAGGAGTATGAGGAGATAGTTCACGTCCATCGGAAACTCTCATTTGATTTCTGACTCCACACAAATTCCACAACTGCACTTCCAGTCGTGACTGTGTGAAAATCTAAAAAGCTAGAAAGACCTGACTCAAGGATAACGGCATAACGGGGAGTACAGATATTGGCTTGATGATGAGATAAGTAAGCGGCGCTGTGATAGTTACACACAACTAACAAGCATCCATGGATCCGGGACCTACACATCCTGATTTTGTACAGTACATCTGACTAACGAAAGCTGATACCCCCTTTTCTTTCACTTGCCAGTCAAGGCTGAGGAGCTCGACCTCCTTGCCTGTTTTTGCCGTTGGGTAATCAAGAATGTTGAGAAGTACCGGCCTAGCCGATAACGTCTTTGCGAGTATAACAATGCCCAGTAAACCATGCGCAGGTGACATCATTTTGTCAACTGAGCAAGGATTCAACGACTCAACATGTGGTGACCGAGAATAGCTCGATGTAAATGATGTTTATTATTAACTAGGTTAACTTCTGGCTGATCTAGATAGTGCTGTATTATGGTCTACATCCCGCAAGCGCACAACAATACGCAAGATTCTGATCGCATACCTGTGCGTAACCTGCTGATTGGCGTTGGACAAGGAACAGAATCAAGATGAAAAGACGTGTTCGGTGCGGATCCCAGCCCGATCCAACGGCCTGAGCTTTCACGTTTCGATTTAGCACCACTAGCAGATAGATGGTCAGTCGCACTACCAGTCCCACCGGCCATCGGGATACCCAGACCGATAGGACCATTAAGCCCACCGGTAGCTGATGCTGTTCGGTTGATAGTTCCAGTACCACCAGCCAGTGATTTAGCATTTGGTGTCAAGGTCACCGTGCCCAAGTTGTTCGATCCAAACACATTGCCAGTGCTTCCAGAGTTGCACAGTGTGGTCTCCCGTGTTGCTGTGCCAACATTCTCTTGAAGCTCGAGAGAATGATCGTCTTGGCCACAAAGAATCTCGTTAACTTCACAGGTGCGCAAAAGCATCGCATTGATAGCCGTGATGGGGGAAGCCAGACCTATTACAAGATAAACGTAAAATAACTGTTTGTGTACGGGTTCATAAACCAACGATGAGAAACTGAGGTGCAACGGCGTTAGAAAGTGAGAGTCTGAGAACAACAGAGGTGCGACCGACAAGCGACTAATAAACAGTGTAGTATACAGAACTGATGGGACATAACATCGACTACTCGAAAAGCCAGAGAGTGTAACAGAGTACAATGCAGGGAAGTGGTCAGCTGATTACCAAGCTGTCTTCAGATAGTACACTGGGATTTCGTGAATAAAATTACGCGTTCTAAGAGGCAACACTGAAAATGAACTGTTTGCGCACGAACTAATCACGATCGGTTTAATAAGTACAGAGGAATACTGTTAATCAAACAATTAGGCAAATGCACCGCTTAGGTGGGGTGTCGCAATTAGTCAAGAGGTAACTGCATGACAGTAACAAGTTAGATTTAACGAAACCTGGTTCGAGCTACATCATTGTCATGTACAACAATACATAGGCTGGACACACTTATGTATAGACGCCATGTAACGATAGAAAGAACAGCAAACCCTAGTTTAAAAGCAACTAGGAAGGAAGACATGAAGCCCAGTCATTGAGAATCTTTTTCAGCATCAAGTGTCAGGTTGTCTCCACCATGCGAACAAGCAGAAACTGAAGATAAGACAGTTTTACTTTCGATTTTTCCTGCCCCGCTCTAGTAATTACACTCAATCCACGCATACATCCAGTTAAACAACAGCCGTGTACATGCCACTGGGCCCGATTACCTGCCAATTCCAATCAAGGCCCCAATTAAAGATTATGTGAGCCACGAGCTTGAAAGCGGAATCCGACCTAGAGTGGCTAAACTAATGATAACCGGCATGATTTTCCTATTACACTTTGTAACAGTCGGTCGCAATATCGACAGAAAGCGCTCGGCGTGGCAAATGGTTGTATGTCATCCGTAACACAAGATCAGACCATCCAAGCATGTGCGCATCCTTAAAAATACGAACTTGTTCGGCTTTTTCGAGCAAATGTCCGCTTCCCGACGTCATCGTTTCTTATTCGCCAGTGCAACCAGATGCGTGCGATTAGTCGCATACACAGACGGTTCAGTATTAGAGAAGGATTTAGGTTTTCTGTTACAAGTGATCATAAGTAGTATCCGTAAAGTTGAACTGGTCTCACGACCGTCGTATACACAGAGCCCTTCGCCCAGAGGTGTAGGAACTCCGCTGTTCACCGAGTTTGGCATTTAGAATGCAAATGGTTCATCAACCAAACGAAGGTTATCATCAGTGCATACAGATTTGAGCGCGGAGGTCGTCTTTATGTCGCAAGATAATTGAAGGCTGTGCTAGCCTTAGAGAAGCATGTCTCTATTTTACTCCTTGTGAACCAGTTGTAGCTGCAGCCCCATAAGTACGCGAACTATAAATCCATTATGCGAAATAAAAATTAACGTACCCATCACAGTCTTACGAAAACAACTGAACCACTGTAGAAGATATCCCTACTATTTCATCCACAAAAAACTGAGGAACATAAGACATGTCTCACTTGGTACCGTATTTGTCAGACGGTGCGATGTACATTCTAACCTCAGTAAGCGAATAGAGTGCTAATCGCATGCTTAAGCACATGCTTAACAGACATTGGCATTTAATTGACCCCGAAAGTTTATGCCGATTCGCTCAGTTGAACACACCCTTGTAAACAAGAAAAGCGATTATGGCTTCCTGGTCCTGGTAGTTCGTGTGGTGTTCCCACGGAATTTTTTGAGGCGTGAAAATCCTATCTATATAGACCCGCTCTGGTCGATATCTTGCTTATCCTATGCTAGTTCCTATATTCCGGGGCGTGAATCGAATATGTACGTCCAGACCCATCGTACATAATACCCAAAATGTTCCAAACCAGTTGTATTCTTTTTTTACATAAACTGGATGATGCTACCGTATACTTCGAACATGGCAAGCCTTCCAATTTATGCGCATCTGGTAGCCGACCACGAGCTTTCATGCACAATTGCGGTCTCTAATCGCAACACACGAAGTGGATAGTCCCAAAGTTTTTATACCTCATTGTTACGGTTCCAGCATTCATCTACTCACAACGACTATGAGTCTGGCCAGAAGGCATCGTGTCTCGGATCACCGAAGCAGTGAAGTAGAATAACCCAGGGAAAAATTCTGCTGAAAAGATAACGATTCGTAAAACAAAAATATGAGGAAGAACCAAAATGGTTACGAATTCAGATAAGTCATTGATTGCGACACACTACAATCTCCGACAGAACTTCTAGTCAGAAATTTGAGTGATCACGATAACTCTGACCTGATGGGTGACATACATTACTCGACGGAATACTCCGGATCTTCATATGACATCGTCACGTCGCTGTTTGGCCATCACAATTTCACCCAACTGTTGACTCCGTCGTTTAGTTGATGGCTTAATTTATGGTTCTTCGGCCATATGGTCTCTTTTAGACGCTGTTATCCCATATACAACTTATTGCAATTCCGAAGCAAGCCATAGAGACTAAGTCACAACTGACGGTGACTAGAACGACTCAATATAGTTTTTCTTCTTTCATTACGCCAGCTCCACGCGCTGAAAAATACCGTATGGCAAAAACGGTTCCACTCTAACGTCGATGGAGAGGTTATCACACGGTGCACAGTACGGTCTGTCATGTGTACTTTGTTTCTCCTACAGAACTCGAGCCGACACTCGAGACAGGTCTGAAACTTTACTAACCTGTCCAGCCGATCGACTTTCACACCAACATCCCCTTCGCCAAATCACGTCAAGTGCTGTTCTACCCAAAAATAGACACCAGATTTGGTTGCTTCAACTGTTAAAGCTCTTATCGCTAGCCCAAACTCCAAGTTGTAAGAAACAGTGTAAGAGCTACTGTGAACTTAGTGAGAATGCATGCATTAATCTTAATGCAATTTGTTCTACAATGAGTTAGCATCCAAGAAGATATGAATTATGGAGTGACTACCTAAATTGAGCTGCACAGAGTTCAGTAGTAAAGTCTGGAGTACCGCGAAGAGTCGTTCGGCACGCACCAGCGACAAAGAGATTCGATCAACGACACCATAAATGTCGGTGCCGCTGTGACGTAATGCCGTTTGGTGATGAACTAACAGCTTGGAGAGGTGAACAAAGTCACATAAATGATTCCTGAAATTAAGAGAAAGACACGGGGAGATTCCCATGATAGTGAATAAACTCAACTCTGCACAACGGTTATCCATGTGGAACACGGGAAGTAACAAAAAGGTGATTCCAGCGTCAGAAGTAGGTGCGGGTTGAATATGTGTAAAGTAAGTACTGTTGATCGATTTTCCAGAAAGAGATGTCGATCAGTTCTCACGGGACTCGCCATCTTTGTCGAGTATGATGTGAAGGATATTTTTTTTAGCACCGATAGGGTCCGAGTTCTACTACACATGGTTCTCCAATAGAGCACTGCAGAAAAAAACGCGGAAGATTAGCAGTTTCCTGGTTGTTTCGTGTGTGACGAGAAATCCCCGCCTCTGGGGGTTGGCAGGTACAAATCCCTTTGGTGTTTCCTGTGGTGGTGATTCCAAACGGTCTGCATACCCCTAAAACCATTCTCAAAACGTACAGATGACAGCGTTGATCCTTCAGGACCGGTTGTGATTGTAACAGGGGAATGGCAAGCCAACGATGAAGAACCAATCTGGTTACGAACAATGCAATTCTCCACTGGAACACCAGGGGACTTTTAACGTTCAGTTGGCTTCCTGGTCTTCAAAATATCATTGCAACGTAATCGCAGGAGCAAGGGACTACATGGCACACACAAAAGCCGGAGTCATTACTGAGACACGTTGCAAGCCATTTTTTCTTTATGCATCCTTCAGCACTTCGCAAGTGAACATAATAATGTTCTGACCAAACGTGTTCATCAAGATTGAACAGTTGCTTTTGTACACTTTCCTCAAAGTATTTCGCAGTCCTTAATATTACGTGGACAATACTACAAGTTTACGGTTTCCAATTTCCGTAAATCCACTTGGTCTAAGTCCACTTCTGGAATGTATTCTACTGCAAGATGATTCACATACTGATAAAAGGCAGTTACCAACAAGTTTCGAAAATGAACACGGTCGGTAAGGTTGGTGCAACTCTTGTAAATTTAAGAACCACCACCTACACAATAAGTTTTTTGGGCAAAAATGACTTCAAATTGCGAAGACTGAAATTAGACAGTTCCCACATGAAAAAGTTAAATAATTCGTTCTTCCCACGAAGGACAGTGAGAGTTGACTCTTCCGGATACTGCATACTTTAATTCCAGGTTGTGCACAACGAGCCTAAGAATCAGCAAATTATTTTTTTAAATAGTGAATTACACTACGTATAAATTGCAGCGTGTCAACCCATCACATGTTACATTTCCTGATTATCTGAAGGGTGATAAATATGAGAAGCTCAATTATAACTGAAAACAACCTAAGCTCCAATGGTTTACGCAATAGCTACCAGTTCCCATATTGGACATGAGAGCCATTATCGACTGGTTCCAATTGTTCGAACTAGTTAGAACAATTGATGCCGCATCAACTTCGTAGCACGATGTTATTTAGGTAAGCAGTCCTGTTGTACATAGAAGCTGACACAGTTGCAAACAACAGCTTTAGTAGGTTGTTCAAAATCCGCTGATCTGTGGCGGTAACATGATAGAAGCAGAAAGCCCCGAAGTGTTTTTTCGTAATGTTCGGCCAGTGAACTGATCGCCCGGACGTATAATATGCACGAGTTTCGTGTGGACCGCTAATAGATCCTCTGATAGGGCTGGTGGGGTGGATGAGTTTGGCTATTTTGCCTAATCGAGTTTTCCGATGAGCGAACAAAATACGTCCAAGCTTTTATGGTATCCTTTTCTGATCTGTTACATGGGGTGTCATAAAGAATAGTCCATCTGACATCTGACAGCGCTAAGGATGTTTAAAAATCCATTATGCATTGAACCTGTGGACTAGTGCGCCGCATTTCACAGTACATTTCGTTAGAAATATCTATGAAATTCGCGTCAAGTAGCAGTCGGGATCCTCGAGGTTCAAACTGCTGAGATTGAATTCCAGGCTAGCCTGGCCACATGCTCACATCACTATCAGCAGCAGCCTTGAGTCTTACCCTCAATTACTACGACTCAAGTTATCGTTGAACCTGACAGTAGCCCAAGAAGCAGCCGACTAAGAAGTAGTTACGAACGCATGAGAAATAAATACTGAGCAAGAACAATGGGGATCTACGAAGGTGAACTGTCGTCCATCCTAAGGATATGGGCTTACAACTGAACGTGACATGTTTCCATCTCCCAGGTGGATGGTCACGAACTCACCAACCACATAGAAGACGCACTTCGAAGGTGCAAAGTGCATAACATACATACCGGCCATACTAGTTTCAGCATAGTCTGTATGATCCATGCAGAAGAGATAAGCGAAGCAATGCTGTCCAAATACCGAATATCAATCAAATTAGTATCTGGTACAAGTTCAATTCCGAGATCCTTCGAAACTCTGAGTGATTATTCCAGAATATCATTCACCACAAAGTGGAAAAGGAATAAGAGATCACGCACGCCTGACAAACGCTATTTGGCATAGAGAACAGTGAGATAGCTGCCCATGGATGTGCAATCTGCGCTCACAGTGGACACATAACGACTTCAAAAAGCTGACATATTACTGGGGCTCCTCTGCGACGGAGATAGCTCCTGAGAGCGTGTTGCGCAACCGAGTGAAAATCAGTCTTTAAGTCCAAATATACTGCCACCGTTGGCCGAGAAAAGCAGTGTCCATACTTCGGTGTCAATAGAAAGTCGAAGATATGATCGACAAACCAAGGATCAAATCGGAAACCTCCCTGTTCTCAGATTCGGTTCTCTTGTGTTTTGGCCGATAGTGTTTCGCGAGCTCTATCGAACCGGAGGAACTTCACTCCCATTGTAAAAAATGTACCCTTCGCAACATCTGTTGAGATTTCTGGTTGGTGCTCGTTTGGGTCGCTTGGTTTTCGTAGCCCGATCAATCTCACTGCCAGTAGCATTTGATACGCGCATAGAACGCATGTCCCAGCGTAGATAAGGTCAGTACCTTGTCAGTGACATGTTACAATCGATAAGGTCATCGTCCAATAAAGTGAAGGAGAGATCGATAAGATACTACATATTCTTGCATATCTGTTTTCATGTTAGGTGCAAAATTCTTTATTACATGCTAAGGCAAATCACTTTGGCGCATTAGAATTTCCACCTTAGAATCTTGGAGGTGACGGCAAGAACGCAATTGGCCCAACTAACCGTGAGGGACGACCAATCTTAAGTAGAGCACTTCGCATTGGCTACTTTGATACGTAGTGAGGATAGACGGTCGTACCATACTACTCACACCACTCCCGACCTATACTGCTACCTTGACGTGGTGGTCGGGCTTGTGTACTGTTTTGATCCGGCGGGCTATGCTGACTAGGACTCCGGTCCTTCCAGGTGCAACCTTGTCAGACAGGCCAAAGGGGAGCAGTCAGACGAAAAGCAGTTACACTCA
>QNGE01000100.1:338036-386675 GCA_008508345.1 Paragonimus westermani
TGCTCGTGCTGTCCGCCATCCACCCAATGTTGGCCTTGACCGTATTCCAACATCGTGTCGAGATGTTCCTCTGAATGTTGGAAAAACCACGCCTCCGATCTGGCCGTCTGTCGTATTTCGCCTGCCCTGCCTCGCCCGTTGGTCCGATCCAGTCGAGCGATGACTCATCCGGTCGCGCACGTTCTTCTTGATTCGATCGCGGCAGGCTTTTGAACGTACCTCCCCCGCGTTGAGGTATTCGGCCGAGCGTTCGAGAACTCGCACATCCGACCTGACAATCCACCACAATATAGCTCCTCAGCAAACACACTTTTCAGATCGGTATGACACGGTGCGTTGTCGCATATTAGAACAATATCTGACATGGGTGTACTTATCTTACTCTGACCTAGCGGGGTTCGCAGTCAGCCCTTGCAATCGCTGCTGCTGTATGCTCCCCGTCTCGTGGTATAGCCTACTATCAAGATTGGTGTCATAGCTCCAATCAAATGAAGATCATCGCCTCGGATGTTTGTTACAGAGACGAATGCTCTCGTCCCTCTTAATGAACGTCCCACTGACCTTGTACAAAACAAAATGAAGTTTGTCTCATCTATCCGGCAAGTAGTTTGCATCTGCATGAAATTCCATCAGTCGATATACAAACAGTCGCCGTAACTCCAAATTCTCATCTGAGTTCATGCCAACGGGTACTTGGCAGTTTCTTGACACTTGTGCGCCGGCCACCCAAATATCAACCAATCGTTGTGTTCGATAACTCCTTCCCAAACTCAGCCTTCACGCGCAACCTCAAAATTTGTAGTGCCATCGTTGGATCCACGGAAATTCACTCCAACATATCGATCACTGATTCCGTCAGAATCTTGTTTTTATTTCCTTTGCGCGACTGAGCTTCATAACCGATGCAATCCGCATGAAGCCACTTATGAGCGGTATTACGCTTGACTCCGTTCTGAAGGGTAGCCGTGCGCCAGTCATCGCCACTTTCGAATGATTCGATAATACGTCTGCGTGTTTCGGGACTGATGCAAGTGTACTTGCGTCCGCCAGCCATGCATGCGAGAGGACTAACGAAAATATTCTCACAAACTGATTCACTCTCACATTACAGCTCGAAGTCTATCACGACCCTAAGCCTCACTCCTATTGGACGTGAAATTCACAGACACCCCTGACAACTCTCAGCTCTTTGCTTGTCAAAGGAACCAATACGGCCCGCAGTTTGATGATTTAGTAGAAACAAGGTCAGATGATCTATGCTCCACTTTGACCGCTAAGCCCGTTCACATTGAGCAGATCCGTTAACACCCCTCGAATAGCCCAAACCACTTCCTCTATCAAAGTAGCCAATGCGAAATGCACTACTTAAGATTGGTCGTCCCTTACGGTTAGTTGGGCCAATTGCGTTCTTGGCGTCACGTCCAGGATTCTAAGGTGGAAATTCTAATGCGCCAAAGTGATTTGTATGTAATGGAGAATTCTGTGCCTAAAATGGAAGCAGATATGCATAAAGGTATAGTGACTGAACTGAATCTGGAAACATGTTTCAACTCAGGTCGGCGGTCCCAGATTGAGTCGCGCCATCTATAACCAACAAGTATGGGGGTTTATTTGAGACTGAGCCTGATTCGGAAGAGTTAAATGCCGATGCGTACTCGGCCTAAAACTAACGCTGGCTCACAGCTGCAACGGCCATCCACTAGTGTCCGAGCAGCGCGATGCTAGCCGAAATCTGGCATCTAAGCCGGACTCACCATTGCCAACGAAACCGACCAGGACGTTCATAATCACTGTCAAGCTCACTGTCAGAACCAAATGTGGACTAAAGGAGAGCAGACGAACGTAATTGAAAAGCATCCTCTCCAGTGATTTCACGACAATCGATAGGAACAAAAGCCTAAGAAATGAAATACTTTACAGTGGTTTGACGTATGAAACTGATCCCAAGAGTGTCTAGCGGATACGTCGACTTTTAATTGGCCTAGCGTCCGATCGAAAGTGGTCTGTTGATCTGCGAACCTTAAAGGCACTTATAACAGCCCTCTAGGTATCGGCAAAGGATAGTAGGAGCCACAGCCTGAGTAGCAAAGCATGGGACTATACGGAATAGCAATAATATTCTTAGCAATATATACACATTGTAAAATAAGTAGGAGCATTGCTAAATACAGATGGTGAGTGAGGTTTACACGATGAGCTGGAAAGGTTAGTGGGGGGACGGTTAACAGTAAAGTATTTTCGTCTACCTATCCTAGTGGATGCAGAATGCTCGGCAGTTCGGTTCATACTGCAGGACAACTGATGCGATATGAGACCGGCAACAATTCAAAACGGTTTTACGCGTGCTAGGTCTACAGCCAGGAGACTCGAATCGATAGGAGGACGGCTGAAATTGTCAACCACGGATGAGTAACAGTAAACCATAGAGCGATTGCTCTTTCCAGAAGGTGAGGCTACATGCAGTTTGCCATGCTCTCACCTGATGGTTTGCTTGGCACAAACAGCCTAGTCGGCATGATCTCCAAACTATTCAATGCAGCCTATTTGTGAATCGAGATGCGCACACCGTCACATCGAGTACAAATCTAGCCGCTTCCTGACAACAACGAGTATCAATAATGAATAAGAAACAAGACTACAAATGGATATACACGCACACCCTTAGAGTACTAACTGTTTACAGGGTATTTATTTCTATAAGCGCAGATATGTCTAGGAACAGACATATTTTGACTGTGGATAAAATATTCTTCAATCACCATATGGTGACACACGTTAGCATCCTCCACGTCAGATCACACACGGATGCAGTAATATTAAGTTTCAAAATCTATGGATGAAAACTACAGCATACGAAACTATGATTCTGATAAAAATGTTGTTGTATAAGAACGGATGCAACTATATTTATCCACTTTACCTATGTCCGCATAAGTTGTAAAGTCAGATTGTCCGTTACCTTAATGACTAGGTCACATCTGCATACAGTCTACCAACAGCCTTCGTTCACAATTCATGAACAACAAGCAGGATTTTAAACCATGGAAGCCCCTTACGGGAGCCATGTTGAACATTAGTAGTGTTCGAGGTCTGCCACCCCAGTCCAGAGGAAGCTATCCAGTGAGTATGCCAACACTGCAGACCACTGAAAGTGGAGTCATTGATCGATAACTTGTAGGATCTTCTGAGCATCTATAGGTAAAAGTAAGTGTGACCATGAACTCATTACGGTAGACCGTCAAGTGAAAAGTTGTCTAGGAAAATAACTTATGGGAATTTGAATCAGAATTGTGCAGCGACTTTAGACGATTATTTACTATGCATCTTTTGGAAATCAAAACTTATTAATACAAGTGCTGAAAGTTAGGTTTTCCTCCGTGTATTACAGTACCACCATATACAATTGAAAATTCTTCCCAGTGCAGCTAGCATGTAGGGAACTTTGAAATATCAAGTTTCCCTTATCGGAGTCGTTGAAACTGAGACACCAACACCAACAGTTAGTACTGATAAGAACTAGTAAATTTAGTTGACAAAAACTGGATATCCTAAACAGACAATCACGGCTTTCGCATACCCCATAGATTTTCAGCTATTATCCTTTGATTTTTGTTACCGTTTTATGTTCATCAGTAGTACGCACCTTTACCTTTAGTTTGATCTCATCAACCGCAAACTTAAACCCGAAAAACTCGACACCAAAACCAACTTTAAAAAGAAACGAATTAAACAAGACAGTCTCAATTTTCTAAATACTGATAAGGCGTTCATTTTCATGGCCAGGAGATCGGTCGTGTCAGCGCTTTCCGTTCTCACAAGGCTGGCTGAGGTCGGCTGATTGGCAGTTTCACTGAGGATTAGCAGTTTCGGGTTATGATCATGTGAAAATAAATTGCACAATACCAAAAGGTCAACTAGGTGGCTGATTGTTAACGTGAGGCTGACGATCGTTGAGGCCGCGTTTACCGTGGGAGATCCTGTTCACAGTTGTTGTTACGCGTAGTCTACAAAGAGCTTCCTGGTTGCACGTCGGCAAACAATGACATCATTATAGATAGCAACACATCAAGAGGCCTTAGTGATGGGAACCTGTAACAAAACCACACGGGAAAAAACGAGCCATTTACAGGAAGACAGGAAGAGAAGAGGGAAGGGATCTAACTACTAAAAATAGTTACTTCTGTGTTCAAACACCCAACATCAAGGTGCCCACACCTAACAAACAAACAACCTATCTGTAAGTGAAAGTAAAGTGCCATCACCAAGACAACTTCCATACAGTTTTCACTGCTCCGCATCATTAAGTGCACTTGCTTCAAAAATAGCTCAGCGAGAAAATGACAACACCACGGAACCCAGTTAGGCGCCATCTCACCTAAAGTCCTTAGTTGCCGACCCCGTGAGTCGCCCAGCCCGACAGACAAACTCGACCTACGGTGGCCAACCCACTCATGAACGACTTCATTTCTCTACGTCAGGTCATCACCTGTTCACCTCTCACCAGTCGGCCGCATCGTCGGCAAAGAGTGCATGGTGTGACAAACGATTAGTTGCCATCCTTAGTACACGACCTAACAATTTAAGTCCGTGCAAGCGTAAGAACTGAACAAAAGAATTCGTTTAACAATCACTACCAAATACCCACTCCTTAACCAATTCGTTGCTTACTCGTTGGTGCCAACGGATGCGGACAATCGAATACAAAAATCGGTGGTCAAATACCTGAATATGGTTCACGTCTTCCGCCCTGAGTAGTTAAGCTTCGGTGCCGTAAATTAATACAGCCCTCACTGTTTTCTGATATACGTGACCCCTACGTCTCAGAAAGACACCTCTCTGTCACCACAGGTACCCCAGATTAGCGAACACCGCTCTGGCCTTAGAGATATTCCCTTTTATTTCATTCTTTATACCTCCGCCGACACCATATATGCAGCTTCCTAGGTATACAAACCGATCAACAACCCCCATAACTTCACTGACCAACATCAAATCTACGTAATCACAGCAATGCTGTAGAACTACTTTGCAGTTTGGGGCTGCAAAGCGCATTCCGAAGTACTTACGGGAATGAGAAATAACGTCCATCATTGTTTGCGCTGCCTCAGAATTGTCAAACAAGATACCTTGTTGTCAGTCAATCTTTCATCAAGCAGACAACCCTCCAGTAGTTCGTCTGCCACGAAATTAAACAAAAACGGTGAGGGTGGACAGCCTTGACGTACGCCACTCCTGGTGTTGAAACTGTTGGATAGTTCACTGTATACCCTAAACTGAGTTGAAATATGGGAATAAAGCACTGAGTATGTTTACATACTTCTGTCTAAGTGACTAAAGGTGTAGATCGACCAACTGAACCAAACCGAAATCTTCCGACATGTCTTCTCTCCGTTTTGGAGAAGCATGGAATTCATCAGCATAAAACACTCTAGACTCAGAAATAAACAGACACCACTCAAAACAGATAAGTATATCACACGTAGCAGGTCTAACCACGAGCAAAATGTTAGTCAGAACGGGGAACGCACCCATGTGTATGAGTTTTTCCTTCTCTTCCGGTGTGGCAAGTCGACGCCATAAGTTTGGATACTTCTTGAACAGTTCTTTTCTAAACAACCGCAAATAACGACCAACCTGAAAAGAAAAAACAAGTCAATTCAATCGAACGCAAACGAAAGGAAGAATATCCAGACAGTGATGAGCACTTCCAGTTTGCACTAAACTAACCGATGTCAATTCCAAGATTTGGTGATTAAAAGTACCGTGTTTTGTACTCAACACACCGGTCGTCCATAATGAATTTGCCTCCGATACATACACACAGCTACCCACTTCTAGAGACCACACATGGAACCAACCAAAAGTTATCTCTCCCATAAAACAGAATTTTTACATCTGCGATAAACAAAACGTAGACATGCAAATTATTTGAAAACGTCCACTGTGACCGTTTGTATGAAACACTTTCCCTTTTGAATATCACGCAACCGGTAGTGCTTTTTACATTGTTTACAGGAAACCATGATGATGTTTATGGTAAACGAGAGTACTGCATTGTCCCGACGGAGTAACAGACTGGTTCGTAGAAGCTTCGTTTGCTCTACCCTTCCTGTCTCAATCGGAATTCCTCGGCACACGTGCTTCAACATAACGGAGCAGACTACCTAGAATTTTCGCGCTTAAATTCAGAAACCACTCGGAGACGTGTTCAACTACGTCATGAAAAGTGTATCGTTTCCGATTGATTAGTCTTCGTCAAGTTAGATCGCCTCTCCAGAATGTTGTGAGTTTGGGTCTGTCACTCTGCTACTCTGTAGATGAATGGACTAGATGTTTCAGCCCTAAGTTCATAATGACGAAACATAGAGCAAGTCGAGGTTGTAAGTGAAAGTGAGGATGACTGAGTTCGCAAGGGCACTGTCAAGACTACTGACAGTCTGGCAGGCGGGAAATACGGACCGCATTTGGCATGTAAAATGGAGTAAAAGCACTGCTAACCTATAGGCTACATTTAACACATGATGACACAGGTCAAACGTGTTCAGAACCCAGTGTTGGTTTGAAATGCAGTCAGGTAACAAAAACGACAATTTCCCGCGTAAAACTCGTGAAGCTATGATTAACTTTTTATTACAGAATAGACTATCCGCAGGTTGATCGGAAGAGCTTCCTCGCGCAGAATGGCATCCAGATCTTGAAATGTATTGGGATAATGCCGCAACTAACCCAAAAATGTTGTTTCTTCTTCACCACTGTATGAGTCTCCACTACTGCATGAGCCTCCACCACTGTGTGAGCCTCCGCTTGAACAATATAATTACGGTGGAGTTTTTCAGTGTATTTTGAACACGTTTGGTTGAGATCAAATATACCCTTGGCTGAAGGTCCCCTATCTTCCTGTCTTCCTCATTTGCTACCGCATAGTCCGTGATAACGCAGATCGTTAGTGCAACCGTCATAGCTAAGCCGGGTTATCATGAACGCTGAGCGTTAGTGATTTTGCATCAATTGTCAACCCACGCGGTTCATAACAGTTTTGGCGACGGAGGTTTTCGGATTCGTCGCCTCAACATGTCCTCTGATCCAGAATTGAAGTAAATGATGCAGGCGCAAATACGATTGATGGAGCTCATCACCACACGGTTTGCCACAATGGGGTCATCTACGCCTTCCGTTGATCCGCCGCCCGTGGATCACATGGCCAGGAATATCCACGAGTTCCTGTATGATCCTGATGTCGATGTATCATTCGAGTCGTGGTACAAGCGGTACGAAGACGTTTTCACAGTCGAGTTGGCCAATCGAGACGACGAGACCAAGGGGCGCCTGCTTCTCCGGAAACTTGGTCCGGCGGAGCACGTCCGTTATTCGAACTACATTCTTCCTGCCGAGCCGCGAACGCTGAGCTTCGCGGACACTGTGGAAAAACTGAGGAAGATATTCGGGGATACCTGTTCTCTATTCAACACCAGGTTTAAATGTCTCCAGCTGGTCAAACGTGACAATAACGATTTTGTCACATACGCTGGTTTGGTCAATCGTGAATGCGGTCGGTTCAAACTCGGTTCACTCACTGAAGATCAATTCCGATGCTTGGTATTCATTTGTGGTTTCCAACCTCCCAGCTACGCTGATCTTAGAACGCGGCTCCTGACCATGATCGATCAGCAACCCGAGACGAAGCTGGAGAAGATGGTCGACGAATGTGATCGACTGATCAACCTGAAACGTGACTCTGCGATAACCTAGAACCCGGGCCGAGCCCCTCGTTCGGTGCACATGGTTTCCAAGCCCCATTCTCCTAGGAGAACCGGTCAGGCCAGCCACGACAAGCCTCCTTCTGCTTGTCGTTGCTGTGGTGCGTGGCACTTCCACAGGTTTTGCACCTTCCGGCAACATCGCTGCCAGAAATGCCACATGGTCGGACACAAAGATGGGTTCTGCCCGAAACGATTGGCGGCACGGAGCAAGCCTGCCTCGGTACCAGATTCAGGCCACATTGCACCTTCGTCAGGGAAGCCAACCGGTTTTCCGACCCAAACGGCCGGTACCATATGCAGCCCTTCCTCTGGTCGATCAGGTACTGCAACGTTTGCAACAACTTGGTGTTCTGAACCCGGTCGAATACTCTGCATGGGCCGCACCGATTGTCGTGATGAAGAAGTCCAATGGGTCCATCTGGGTCTGTGCAGATTTCTCCACTGGGCTCAATGCGAGCTTAGAAACGGACAGCCATCCGCTTCCTGTTCCCGAGGACCTGTTCATAATGCTCAACGGCAGCACATGCTTCGCCAACCTGGACTTGGCGGAAACATATTTCCAAATCGAGGTCGCACCGGAATCCCGTGAACTGGTCACGATCAACACCCACAGAGGTCTCTTCCAATACACCAGGCTCCCGTTCGGCGTGAAGACGGCACCCGTCATCTTCCAGCAGATTATCGACGCCATGATCTCGGGTCTACCGGGTACAGCCGCATACCTGGATGAAATTATCCTGATGGATCGCTCAACTGAAAAACTCCACAGTCGCATCGTGGCTGTGCTCCAGCGCATCCAGGATTACGGGTTTCGACTGAAGTCCGAAAAGTGCCAGTTCTTCCTACCGTCGATAAAGTACCTGGGCTTTATCTTCGACTCTGCCGGTCGCCATCCTGACTCGGAGAACATTCGAGCCATTCAACAGATGCCAGCTCCTACTGATGCCGCAACGCTTCGGTCCTTCCTTGGACTCATCAGCTACAACAGCTCATTCCTGTCAAGTTTACATGATGTTCGGGTCCGCTAAACCAGCTGCTACAGAAAGAAGCTAAATGGAACTGGTCGGCTGAATGCAAATCGGCTTTTGCAAAACTGAAGACGATGCTCAGTTTAGATCTCCTACTGACACACTACGACCCACCTCTCTCAATCGTTCTGGCCGCGGATGCCTCCAACTACGGGGTTGGGGCAGTGGTTTCGCATATCTTCCCGGACCGTTCTGAAAAGGCTATCGCTCATGCTTCCCGTACACTGAGTCCTGCGGAAAAGAACTATGGACAAATCGAGAAGGAAGCCCTGGCTATCATCTTTGCGGTGAAGAAGTTTCACAAGCTTCTCTATGGTCGACATTTCTCACTGCTCACCGACCACAAGCCACTCTTGTCCGTGTTCGGTTCGAAGAAAGGGATCCCGGTCTATTCCGCCAACCGACTGCAACGATGGGCAACGACACTACTGGGGTACGACTTTTCGATTGAGTAGCGTCGCACGGAGGATTTTGGTCAAGCCGATGGTCTGTCACGCCTCATCAGCAATCACCAGGTTCCAGAGGACGATAGTGATTGCATCCTTGTCATTCGAGAACGACGTACGCCGCCAGCTCAACGATGCTATTCGCGGAATTCCAGTCACCGCCGATGACATTCGAAACGCAACCGCGGAGGACCCGGCCATCGTACAAGTAATGGAATACGTTCGAACTCGTTGGCCTAACTTTCCGTTGTCCGGAGAAATCCATCAACTATTCCTTCGAAGTGAGTCCTCGACCGTAGAGGACTCTTACCTCATGTTCGCCGATCGGGTCGTGGTTCCTCGCTCTCTCCGACGAGCTGTTCTCCATCAGTTTCATTCCGGTCATCTGGGGACAAGCCGAATGAAAACAATTGCACGCGGGTTTGCGTACTGGCCCGGCATGGACGACCACATCTCGGAGTTGGTCAAGCGTTGCTCGAAATGCCAACAGGCCGCTAAGCTTCCAAAGGAGAAGGATCCAATCCCTTGAGATCTTCCGAAAGGTCCTTGGTCGCGCATCCATCTTGACTTCGCTGGACCTATCAATGGAGTGATGTACCTCATCCTAGTGGACGCGTATTCGAAGTGGCCAGAAATCGTCCCACTCCATTCGGCTACATCTTCAACCACAATCACAGCGCTACGGAAGATATTCAGTCAGCATGGTTTCCCTGAGATACTCGTGTCGGACAATGGGTCACAATTCTCGTCCGCACAGTTTCGCGATTTCTGCAGCCGCTCCAATTTCCAGCATGTATTCTCGCCGCCGTATCACCCGCAATTCAACGGTCAGGCCGAAAGGTTCGTCGTTACTCTAAAAAGAGCACTTCTCAAGTCGCGCGGGGAAGGGACGATGGATGAAATTCTGCAAACCTTCCTGCTGGTTTATCGGTCTACACCAAACCCAGCAGCTCCTGATGGTCGCTCGCCATCTGAAGTTTTGATGGATCGCAAACTGCGCACAGTTCATCATGCCCTCATTCCGACAGACAGGCTGCCGCATCAGTCAGGCCAGACGGAAGCTCACACCGAGTTCTCTATCGGTTCACCAGTGTACAAGCGTGATTACCGCCCTACACACGAGGAATGGATATATGGAGTAGTGAAGGCTCGCAGAGGGAAGGTACTCCTCGAAGTCTCGGTTGGCAACTCCACCTGGATTCGCCTTCGTAATCAGCTTCAACCCCGACATGCAGATGCAGCAATGCGTGAAACACATGTGCTTCCGCTGGACGTTCTACTGGACACGTTCACAATCCCCACGGTCGTCAGATCTTCAATTCCTACGACAGACCATTGCGCTGAAGACAGACTGCTCCAGAAACGATGGACACCGAGTAAGACGTCCAGTCCGTCCACTACAAGTGAATCCCAGGGCCAAGCGGTACGGATGAGAAGGCTCAAAAGGGAGGTGTAGGGATAATGTCACAATTAACCCAAAAATGTTGTTTCTTCTTCACCACTGTATGAGTCTCCACTACTGCATGAGCCTCCACCACTGTGTGAGCCTCCGCTTGAACAATATAATTACGGTGGAGTTTTTCAGTGTATTTTGAACACGTTTGGTTGAGATCAAATATACCCTTGGCTGAAGGTCCCCTATCTTCCTGTCTTCCTCATTTGCTACCGCATAGTCCGTGATAACGCAGATCGTTAGTGCAACCGTCATAGCTAAGCCGGGTTATCATGAACGCTGAGCGTTAGTGATTTTGCATCAATTGTCAACCCACGCGGTTCATAACAAAATGACAAACGCCGAAATATCTCTAGAGAGGAACAGAACCGAATCAGATCTGGAACTGTGGTTCGTGGCAGGATCTCAAGGTGATGTCGCTGAAATATCAAATTCCCACAGAAGTTCCGCGAAGTCGGTCTCTTTGAGGAAGTGCTCACTCTTAGAGGGCCAATGCATTTAGGATCAAACTGACTAGGTGGCGTTTTCCAGGAACCACTAACCTGTTGCAGCCGTGAAGAAAATGTTTTGGATGATATTTAAAAAGCAAGTGTTCGGATACTGCAAGAAGGAGCAGCAAACAAGCACGACCTTGGTTTTCTCATCATAAATCCTCCAAACATTTCCTGTGGAACTCTTCTCAAACAATCCAAACAGTTGAGAAAATGCAGTGGACTGCTTACTAAAGCATACCATCAACTGTCAGTATATGCCTTCCATTGTCTTTTCAGCTACCACACTACTGTTGTTAGAAGAATAAGATCTGAGTTCAGCTTAGGTTGCCGAAACTTAACACGATGCTGTGTCCAGGTCTACTTCTGCTCATGTTTTCAAGGACAGTAATGAGAGGACGACATCAGAACTGAAAACATTCCTTCGGACGGTTTAGGAAACTGAAGAGGTACCTCGTGAGTCACTTCTTACGAGTTAGCTCCGTTTACAAAAAGAGGGCCCGAGGTCTATGTGACAAACCCAGGGACATCCAGTCGCTATTGCGGCCGGATTACTCACTGGGTTTATACCATGATGTCTCACTAAACGGGGGGGAAAGAGAAAATTCAAAAAGGGTGAGATTCCGAATCGGTCGATGGCACGTTGCGAACGTTTTTATTCTGCGTCAGCACTCTTATGGGCGGTCACAATACTTTTGAAGTTTACGAGTGGATCGTAAAGTTATTCGGAACCACCTACTTTGCATAAGAGTCTAAGAGAAATATGATCATGGTCTGATCACTAAACAAATAAAGAGAGTTTATGCACAACCGTCTAAAGTGTTCGACACGTTTAGTAATGTTAATCGCATGATCACTCTGGTCATGGATGACGTTCTGGAAGGTGAACATGCGTAATTCAATCAGCTTGCTGTTGAGTTTGCGGAGTGTGCGCATAGCGCTGCCCAGCTTAGCTCCTCCGCGGAAGGTGCGCAGAACACGCTGAACAAGATGAGTGAAAGAGTTGGACAGAACCAAATGCGCCTCACCTTCAAAGTAAAAAGAGCTGCTTCACAGAGAGAACGTGCCCACCGTCACTTTCTATAATGTGGCCATTTCACTTGGGGTGGTTGGTAGTTTCCAATAATTGCAAAGCATCATCCATTGACGACGTCGGTAAAAATATCGGAAGTACACGCCGCTCCCACCAACCTGTAGTATGGAGTATCGGAACCACTTGTTTATCACTGAGAAGTGTTGTGGCCCGGAAACATTATATATTCATAAAGAAGACCTCAACCGACTAGTCACGTTTAGTGTTCATTACCGCTTTCAATGAACCCACAAGCTGAAAGACCGTGTTAGGAACGCGGCTGTTTGCTACCATGTAGTTAAACAATTCACATGCCCAACCAACTGGTCAGACAAACACAATCCACAGACCGTGATGCTTGTATAGTGTAAAAGGTACGTAAGATGGACATTTCCCGCACCGGATATCAACCACTCTGGTGACCTACAGCTCGGTAAAATCAAAGGTCAGTCAACCACATGTTCTGGAAATGGAAAGGCCTCAACTATTCTGCTGTCTAAAATGGGTAGGCGCTACCTGTTTTGTTAGGACCCAATGATCACCCAAACGTCATTCGATATGGCAGCGTACTGCAGTCAATGAAGTGCCTGCACCAGCAACGTTGCTACACCGGTTCAAGATGTTTCCATGTCACTAGCTAGCTTAAGAGATTAAGGGGGTTCCGCGAATGTCAACAGCAAGCGACGTAGTACGGCTAGCGCGCACAGGAGCAGTCTGACAGAAGGGAATTGTTTGGCTTGTTCTGAGTGAGCAAGCATAGGTGCGCAGGCTGTATGGAGTAAACGAGGTTGGCCCATCTACACTCAACTGTTCGGTCGACGGGGGCCGCGTGCTGACACAGCTCCGTCTGTGCATGTGATGGCTCTGATAGGTGGAGTCACCAATTATTGTAGCTACGGATGCTTCCGACTACAATATCAGCGCCATCGTTCCACACATTTTTCCAGACGGTACAGAAAAACAGTTGCTCACGTTGCCAGGACGATGACCCCCGCTGCGCGCAATTATAATCAGATTGAGACGGAGGCTCTGGTGATCGTATTCGTGAGCAAAAGGTTCCATAAAGTCCTTTTATGGGCGAACTTCACACTTTTAACGGATCGTAAACCTCTCCTTGGTGTTTTTGGCTCCAAGAAAGAAATACCAGTCTATACGGCCAACCGTTTGCAACGGTGGGAGACCAGGCCATTTGCCTACGATTTCTCCATCAATTATCAATCCACAAGCATCGGTCAAGCAGACGACTTATATAGACTGATTGACTCCCAGCGCGCTCTATCTGAGCATGCAGTTATCGTTTCAATCACAGTCGAGCCACAATCCGGGCACTTCCGGTTACTTCAACGAGTGATCCGCTTTCATCGTACACATGCAAGTGAATCCCCAACAACGATCCTACTAGAGATAAACCCAAGGGGAAGGTGTTATATGGACAGACAACAAACAAACAACTGCATTTATTCACTGCATTTTTACATTGCTTTTCCATTCGCATTGTAGCTCATAATTGGTGCTTACCTTACCGTGGACCAATCATTCTATCTCATCAGTCTCTAAGCGTCCACTACCAGCGTGATTTCCGACCGATAAACATTCCACCAAGACTCGTGTGCCTTCTCAGTTTAAGTCGCGTGACTGAATATATAATAAGCTGAACTGTTCAACAACTCAGACATAACAGGCTCCGACTTACGCGCGGGTGTAGTCGTACGACAAAATATACGCGGAAAGCACCTCTGGCAAACCTGTCGTCTGCATACAGGTGCCCTAGTAATCCGATCGCATGGCAGGATCAGCATAATCGAAAACGGCAATCACTCAGCAACTCACGTTATTGCTTAACTACCATGCAACCATGAAGGGAAGATCACGTCCTAGCGAAGAAAAACGAAGAAGGAAAGAAGGATACCCGATCATTAAAGTAAACAACCTTAGACTTGAACACACATCAGGGTGCCCACATCCTGTAAACAAACAGCCGAGCTGCCGGTGAACGTGAAGCGTCATAACCAAGACGGCTTCCTTGCACCACTCACTGCCCCGCAACATGAATTGCATTTACCTCAGACAACTCGGTCAACCAAAGACAACACTCACACCTATGAGTCCGATCAGTCACTACGTCACATAAAATCTTCAGCTACCAACTTTTGGTCGCCAGGTCCTCAGCCAGGCCCATAGTGTCCAATCCTCTGGTGAATAAATTCATTCCCTTATTTCCAGATCGTCACCTATCTTTTTCGCACCTTAAGCCAGCCGACCGGGGCATCGAAAAATGGTGCTCAACGTGGCAGACGACTAGCTGGTACCCCAGTACGCGGCCTAACTATCGAAATTTCCGCAAGTGCAAAGCGTGAGCAACAGCACTCCATTGACACTCACTACCGAGTACCTGCTAACTTCTTAGAAGATTACGCGTTGGTGTCACCCCATATGAACGATCGGACGTAGACACCGACGGACAAATAAGTAAAGACGACAGAGTTTCTCAGATGCACAGCAACACAATCCACGTATTTTCATATTTCGCCTTATTCTTATATAGTCTACATCAGCTGTCCCCGTACAAAATGAACATCACTCGCTTGGATTGATTCGACATGAAAATAAGCTTTTCTGGTGCACGCGTATCGTCTCGGTGCCCCTGTTCCGCTTAGATCGGAGCTCGTTTTAGTGAGCTATTCAGCAAGCGTTTTGAACCGACTATTTGTGTTTATACATTTGTATGGGGTTAGTCCTCTACAAATTGGTGAGCCCGTGCACTGACTTTGGTTACACGTATTACTAAAGTCATGTTTATTCTGCAGTCTTTCTCCCGTAGCTCTCAAAAAAATCTTGGTATTTTTAATCCGGTATTTTTTAATCTTCATTATTATGCCCCCTGATACTGAACAGAAAACAACTGTCTCTGAGCAAATTGTCATGTGTAAACTTCTTAAGTTTAGTAGTAGAGACCCTAAGCTGGGGGTTCGCACAGATTGAAGTGATTTGTGATCTTCGGCGAATACACTCATAGCACACAGTGTGGCTCGAACAAAACAGTACGCTGTTTAACACTTACTTCTGATGCTAGATAAAAGTAATCTCCATCAGTTTCCAGCTGAAATTCGATGGGCTTCTCGCCGTACCGAAACGCATTCTCCATTCCAAGAGACAACAGCCAAGGTCAGCCCCAAGGTCACGATCACTGAACTCGTCGGTTCATCAATTTCACACGTTTTAGCAAAGAAACAGAACAGTCTTCAGTGTGTTGTTGACCCTCTGGTGGTTGGTACGGGACGACGACTTTGGCGAGGTGATATTTTGGCTTGAAGATGTAATGTCCATGGTTCTTAATCCTAGTTTGTAATTAATTTTTGTAGGTCGTATTTTCCTGTAGTCACCAGAGATCGTGCGGCTCCTCTAAGGATTCCGGCTGCAAACCTGTTTCCTTGATCATCTGTTCTGCACACATTACCCTAGGCCCTTCTGCTGTAGGATGCCTGATACGAGATCAATGCTACTGTCTACCGTCGTGCAACTGATAGCACGCAGCCAATGCTTGTTTTTTTCCTGACTGTTCTACTACATCCTTCTTTGAGGTCGTTTAACCTGGATTTTTTCGGGCGTTGTTTAATGCACTGGAAGCTTCCACGTGCATTTTGCTCGGTGCGCTTTTGACTGCCGCCGAGTAAGCTGGGGCCCGACTTGCGCTCCACTTATTTTCTCTTGGTTGTTGCCGTTGGTCCCAGGTCAAGCTAGAACAAACTACTTACCTTGTTTCCAAACATTGCTGGGAATAAGCAGCTCGTTTTCGAACCCAAATGCGTTCTTTTAGCTGGGTGCTTGTTTTGGTTACGTTTCGGACGCTCTTGGGGAATGGTGTCCAAAACTGTTAGTGGACGAGTTTCGAGTGCATACCCACTTGTTTACTATATACCGTTTTAATATCCTCACCTGTACACCTACCATGAAGGCATACTCATTGTTTTTTGAGCCAAGATGGCAACACGAATAAACGAGATTTTCCGCGCGCCATCTCTGTGTTATTGTTGTGCAGTTTTGGTCTGGTGAAGTAGTTGCTTAGTGAAGTATTTTAGCCCCACGTATTACCTGCTGGTTTCTCTGAGCTCATCGATCGTCATCCCACGCCGCGTGTGGAGTTAGCTAATGGTTGTCGTTCGAACCTACTGCTTGACGCTGTCCTTCTCTCATATAGTAACCTATTCTACTTAACGAACCTAAGTTTCTCAGAGTCATTTCATTTTCACTGATACTTCTTCCGTTTTATTTACACGTGCATCCGGTGCCGTAACGACTCTTATTTGGTGTTACCTTATTTTAGTCATTTTTATCACTTGTCGCAAATGCGTCGAACAGAAGCACAAGCTTGTATTCGAAAAGCGAACACGTTCAAAGAGAAAATGTCATCCTGCAAGTATTCAGTTGTCTACACTGGGCAACTGCAAGCACGCCAAATACAGGCACCTCCCAAAAATTCGTATGAAAAGACACCGACAGATGAACAGATTCTCATCGAACACAGCACATGAGCAGACAAATCACAGCACGTCGGCCACACTGATGTGTATATTTGCTTCTATTCTGATTGCCCTCTCTATCGAAAATCGTTTGGCAGATCACGGGAGCTAAAGGTGCCTGTGGTTGCCTTTCGACATTCGTCTAATATTTTCTCGAACGCGTCAAGGGTTGGATCTAAAACGTCCAATTCTGGCATGTTGTTCTAGTGGGGGACCACTCCGGTTGCATACAATGACATTGGCAGAGTAAACGATGGCGCTAATGCTGAAAACAGAAGCTACCCCCTACTGAAGTTGTGTTCCATTTTGAGTGAGATAGGCTAGTAACGATGATTGGAATCAGTTAATATTTTTTAGGCAAATGTGATATCCTTTCTCATCCGAGGAATCTCTCGGTTAAACAAATTCAGACCTTGAAGTCTGTTGTGATAATTCAAGTACCAGAGATTTCTCAAGCGCTTCGTAGCCCCACTCCGGATTTGTTCACGTAACAAGACATGTCTACAGAGGCAAGGCTAACAGTCCTGAATATTTACTATCATAGAATAGATGGAAACAAAGTTTCACGGGATGAGGCAACCCACGTTACAGTTGTTGAATTAAGAGACACTAGAAGCCTTGCGTATCATCATTCGTCCGTTAACAGAAAGACTGGGTAGCCATCGACCGTACGTCCTTCTCTTGTTCAGATACACAAAATCTAATATCTTCAAGGGAACACGATGTCGCACTGTTAAGACGCAACCTCAGGATTTTACCCTTCTCCACATCCACTGATATTTTGTCTCCCCTACATCAGTTGCAAAGCGTGTCGAGATTTGGCTGCACACTAAACTCATCGGAGAGGTCATGAAGGACTCTCTGAAGTTGTGTCGTCTACGCACAGTAAAGCGGTTGAAGATTAGGGTGACAGCATTTCTTTGACTTATAGGGTGGACAACAACTGCTCAGTTATTGACCCCCAAGGCGTCCACACAGGGTTTTCGGACCGTTGAGTAGTAGTCAGGCAGGGGATGTGCGTCCGCTCACATACGCTTCCGACCACCACAGCAATTCCCTTTCAGTTCTGCGCCGAAGTTTGAAAGACGCTGTGCTGCGGTCTATTCCACTGGAGACCCTCAAGAATTATAACGGGGTAATATCTACTCAGCATCCAGAGTCACCTGTGTTAGTCCGCTGCTCATGGGTAGTTATTGAGGTGATAGCGCATGAATTGCCCTGCCTGAAACCGTGCTGTTAAGGGGTTCTCATTCCGTGAAAGTGAAGGTGATGGTGAATAGCGCCGTCGGCGACGCTTTCTATTAACTTTGAACAGATAGTGGGGAACAGCATGGGCCTATGGTTGAAAGCCGCGCTATGCGACCGGCCCTTGTGAAGTAACCTTACCTCACGTGAATTCCAGGTGGCAGGTATTTCACCGTTATCGAGGGACTTTTGTAGCAGGTCGATTATTATGGCAGCTAGGCTATCTGCAGAGCACAAAGTTCATCTCCAGCGGTTCTTATGAAGTAGCTTGCCACTAATACGCTCCGAGTAGTAGCAGCAAATGCAACAGTGCTATAATGTTGATGGCGATAAACATTGATGGAATTACTAACCGCGGCCTCTTTAGTTGGATGCTAGACTTCAGCGGTTCTTGATGAGGATGTTAAGCTGTCATGCAGGAGCAAGTTTACAGGAGTCGCCCTGATGACGTTAAGCTGCCTGGTGAGAAACGTTATTTGCTGTTTTGTTTATAGGTGGGCGTCAAGCTTTAAAACGGGAGAGCAAGAAAATTCAGCAGCACCGCTAGTCTGGCATTATTTAGATAGAAGCAAGCTGAATTCCGCTTTGCAGTTATTACAAGGGGAAACGCTACAGGCAACGATGTCATACGTTGCCGCTTCACAAATTGTGACTAGCACTTAAGATTTGCCCACCGTCTGAGTCCACGTTGGCAACCATGACAGCATATTCATCATAGTACATCTCCACATCTAACGGTTGCCTGAGGTCTTCATTCTAAAGAAGTTACATACCAGAGAACAAACTGACGCACTCAAAGTTTCTGTCAACCAGCAAGCAAAAGGAACAATTCAGAATTTGTCACGGGGCACCGGATGGTAATAAAGACAAGATGCGCACTGAAAGTGTCCCTGTGAAATCACAGTTGCTTACTACCTCGGTGTCAGTGAAACAGTGGAAGTAAAGACCGAAGAACCTGCTATCAGAAAGGTTCATATCCTGTGTGGTTGTGTAAGAGACCAACGGTGAGTTGAAGTTTTGCCCATGAGTTCCACTGAAGCTGGGTTCCCTCTACGATTAGTGTCTATGCAATTGGGGGCTGCCTTCTCAATTTTGTGGATATAGAAGAAAAGAAAAATCACGAGGAGAAGGTTAGGAAGGTGATCTCAGTAGCGAGGGTTAATATGTGGATGGCAACAGAGGTTCGCACGTTTTCTTGAAGAGTGGCAATCGCTTCATCACAGCTTGACTGTATGTAGACACTTTTGTGGGGTGCTCCATCCTTTTTGGTGGTCCAAGGCCAACGGCTTTCGAACCGCTTTCATTTTCTGAACTACTGCAGAGTTGTTTCCCGGTTTTGCATCTACGAAAAGTCGGGTGACACTTCGGGTGGGTGCAGAACCCAGTGAGGAATGATCCCAGTCTACCAGAAAAAGATGCAACTGGAGAGCTCCAAGAATAATCTTCCTGGGTGATGAAGGCGACACCACCCGAAGCATGGGGTTAGAGAGCTTGGCGTTTTCGGGAGAAGGAAGAAGCAGGAGCGCTAAGGATCAATGGTAGCCTGTATCACCGCTATGGGCTACTGCTTCAGACTCACGCAGTTTCACAGGTGGTTGACTGTCCAAAGGAAGAGAGCGGCTGCTTCTGTTGTGGGTGAAGGTGCGTGGGTTGGTTTCTCCGTAGGCAGTGGTTACCAGTTAAGAGTGGGTATCAATACTATTGCCTTGTTTTGGAGTTTGAAGCTTGCCTTGGTGTATGAGCTCGTTATAGCAAGTTGACAGCGTTTATGCCATTCCTTTAAAAGTCGACCCCCTTCAAAATAGCGTGAGTTTCCTCCATTTCCATCGCTTTATCTGGCACATCTCCTGCACCGTTTATCGCGATCAGCGTAAAAAGAAGTTCAAGTGACTTTTTAGTGGCTCTCTAGCGACGTCTGTTGACTGGATGTAATGCACCAAAGCCGTACGAACTAAGGTCTTTACTACCTCTCCGACCTGCTCACCTGCAGTGAATGTCGCTGGAAGCCTTCCCTACCGAATGGCACTCGCCTTCAGGTTCACGGCGGCTCACCCACTTTTAGCGGCAGACAATGCCATTGATTTTCACGCAACCAGTAAATCCGAACGGGCGAGCGTTACATACTCATTCAAGGAGGGCAGCTGTGGCTTCATTTCAGATCAGTGTTCCCGTATTTTAAAATGGCTGTTTTGTCCTAGCCTCATGCAGCGCACTGACACTCTCATAAACTTTGCAGCTCCACTTAAGCGCGTCTTGTTTCCGGTAGCCGGGAGTGGCGGACAAGGTGACTGCTACGAGCTCGGACGGGATGCAGTTTTATGGAAGAGGCGGCTGATACGGGCAAATGGCCTTTTCCAGGAAGCGAGCTTGGTGTGCTGGTCCTGCTCGGAGCCAGTGCGTTTGAAATGGGACCATTGTGGGCACGTCCTTCACCGCTTGCCGTTCTGAACATTCATGTGACAACCGATTCGGCCACCAACTCTCTGATAGCTCCAATTAACCAATGATGTTGGATCCTGTGCCGTTTGACCTGTTGCACCACATGAATACAGACCGTCAGTGATAGTGCCGGCTCACGATAACACACTTCTAGGGTTATTGAAAGCGATGAATAATTTTGAAATCGCGTGAAGCAAGCAAATGGGGAAAACGAACAGTTAACTTGATCGATAATGACCGGCGAGGTAAATACGTTAAGCGATGAGGAAAACTGCATAGTTTCCGTTGCCTATGGTACCAAAAATTAGTAAAAGGTGGACCACCACAATAGCACAAAAATTTCGATCAGAATTCCAGTTGCCCTTAAAAAGTCTGCAATGTGCTCTCTTGGAAGGGTTGAGATGGGCTGAAATATAATAAATTGGGGACAGTTTCAATTACCGACTGTGAACCTGGCACAACAGGCAATAGTTCTCAAGATTTTATGTGTGGTGATTATGAACGTCGGACTGCATCACATGAGCTGGGTGGTTGGGTTTAAGAACAGTCACTCAGCGTCCAACTCTTCTTTGTCATTGTCAGTATCAGGTCAGTAGTACGATTTAAACCCGGCTAGCATAATTCTGCCACACTTGTGCTCAGAATCGTTCATGCTGTCTAGCATGACTTCAGCCTTGAGAACACTTCACACACGCACAGGCAAAAATAGATCGAAGGAGAGTCGACAGACCTGGCAGGTAACTTGATGATCGTGGTCGCAGTATGGATGGAAGCTGAGCAAAATAGGCGACGCGCTGGATGTGCAGCTAAACTGGAACTTTGTATAGAAGAATAAAACCTTCTCTGAAGCGCCTATAATCGACAGACAAGATGTATGAAAGATTTTATTTCTGTAGATGAATATAGGTTGAATAGACCACACACTTGTTTCGCAGTCGACCTTTCGTCGCCTTCGAGGGAGAGAAAGTGTCGGAAACACGAGGGAACTAGCCTAATGTCAATTTCAAGAAATGGGCGAACGACTGAAAGGAACAGTTATGGTAAGAGAGGCTTACCAATACGCAGCAGGGAACTAAACAGCATCCTCAAACGAGATCTCTCCAGTGGGACCTAGCGTGTACACTTAAGGGATTATGAAAAACTGCATGCGATCACTGCCACCGAATCCATTTCCGATTAAGTTTAGAGTAGAAAAGAAGTTCCAAGTTAATACTGCTGCCAAAGACAGCACACAGTTGAAGACCCTTGCATTATGTAGGATTAGGTAGGAGGCCGTCAGCCGGGGATATATAGTGTCAGCATCCTTCCACACAAAGTTGCTGTCTCCGTCCTAGTATATCGTGCGCCACACTTTCATTTCAGCCGCCCACGAAAGACAGCGAAATGACGAGGGATCAGGATAGTCTCTGATGAAAAGTGTGAATAGTGAGCGTCGAAATATAGATCCACCTGGGACGTCTGACGTACCCAGGCTGGTACCGGAGTATATGCCGTACACACCAACAAAAAATTAAAAGACGAACGCAATCTTTTACCAAAGGTATTAAGGTAGGGGAGAAGCTAAAGGCAGGAAGTTAAGAATGATTACAGTACGAACTTTTCGGTCCCCTGAACGATCAAATTCTCTCTCCACACTTGCATCCCCTGTTTTTTCACCGGTCTTTTATTTGTTCCCTGTAACCTACTTGTCCAGTTTACTCACTGCGCGAGTAGTCACTCCTAACCTAGTGTACTGGAGTGACGGATCATATTTGACCCTGTTGACTGCGTTCGGAACTTATCGATTTTGTTGAACGTGACTATCTTCGTGGAAGGCTGTCTGCCAACGTACTGATTGTTGCATTTTGTTCAGCAGGACCGTAGAAATATTTGGGTCCAATCTCGTTTTGTGTTTGAGGACCCCTTTTTATACTAAGCGAAACCAAGTAATTGCAAGCGGAACGTTCAGACATAATGAACAACTTCAATGAAATCCTTAATGAAGCCGAATTACTCGACGTCAACGTCGAGTAACTGAAGGAATCCAATCATCCGTCGTTAAAATTAGGATGTTTAAACAGAGGCGCCCTCCGTTGGGAGCCGCGTTGAGCAAAACGGAATACCTCATACAATCCAGATGTCTCATGGTGCAACACCTATTGAGCTCTCCGGAACTTTTGAAAAAATGGTAGGAGTGCAGTCCGCCCGTGTCTAGCAGGTTTACTTCCATCTCCGCCTTCGTGAATAAGGGAGATGACCGCAAATCCCTTAGCCAAGTAGCAGCTGATCTGCTCTCATAGAATGATTGTATAATTCAATAAAAAATGGTGCTTGCCTCTCGGCACAAACTTTGAAGTGGTCCGAACGAATGCTGTCCATTTCTGTAGGTCTGTTGAAGGTGAATAGGTTCAGTTTCCTAGCGACGGAAGCAAACGACAACGTTACAGTTGATGGCACAGGTAGCCGGAAAAGTCAAAGAGGAGACGGTGAAATCATTATAGTTTAAACAAGATATACCAGCCCGAGATTTGGCGGTGAAACAAATAAAACGACGGAGGGATTTCAGGTCGAACACAAACGTAGAAGTGGGGCGAGAATGGTAGTCACCATCCATAGCGGAAATACGAATTACAGCGGCTTCGCGCTGCTCTACGCAACGCTTCGTTGGGTGAGGCTGGATAAGATCATCACAATTGCCAAAGGCGAAACTTTTGCACAATGCGCCTTTTAGTGCTGTCACGGGAAAAAGCGGAAAAACTTGTGTCCGAGGCTGCTTTGGTGAAGGATGTGACAGCCATTTAAAGAAGTTTGGAGAACTATGGCCTGTAGTAGTCGGTGGAGGTAGAGGAGGACCTAGATAGATTGACAAAGCCCAAGAAGCACGAAGCGAATGCTGCATAGTTGACTTGAAAATTCGCGCCCTGACAGAGCTGGAGGGACAGTTCGGTCATAACTGCCAGTAGACTTGAACATCAGCGGTTCTTGATCACTGAAGAAGACAGCGGCTTATCGGAGTAAAAAAACAGAGCCCTCCTGAATCCTACCAGCTCTGTCAGTATACTGGATTACGATGCCCTGTGAAAGCGCTCCTTGTCAAGGGTGCTACCAGTCGGCTGGGTTTAAGCAATCACCACCAGCTTGGGTCGGCGAATACCACAAAGAAGTCGGTGCCTACGTCCCTTGCCACAAAGACTGGGAATTGTTGTGCGGGCATTATGTAGAGTGACTGTAATCACCAACCGCATATTCAAAAGCCTGAACAAAGCCCCAGACAGTAAGACCTGTGAGGGTGTTACTACAGATTAGTGAGTTAGGCCTGTAATATAAGAGTAATCAACAGCGTTTCCTAGGCTTTGCGAATCTAGATCTAATAGTCACATTTTAAGAACCACTACTTCGCTGGTGAAAATGTACCATTTTTCTACCGTAGCTTTCAAGCCAACCTGAAACTACGATAAGTTTCAAAGCTACCAAACATTAACCCATAGTTATGCAGTCACCTTTCCATTCTACTCAAAATATGAATGCTACTAAAACACAAATCCGTGGTGCGGACATCACGTCAAACACGTCACTCTCGGACACATAACTCGAACAAAGGTCCACCACATCATTCCTTTTTTGTAAACCTTACAATATCCCACCAACAACGACTCGGTACCCTTAACAAAGTCTTACTCGATTACCCTACGCACTTACAATCTCCCAGCCTTTTCTGTCGCGAAGTTGAATTTTCATTTCAACTACTTAAGTGTAGGCGGAAGAAATGAGCAAATCTACTGGACCGAGCCAAGCATTAATAATTTTGTAATCCGCTGCCTCACTCGCATGGTTTGTCAGTTTAAATGCTATACCCGACAAAGTTAATCGCGCTAACCTTAAAACGTTTTTCACTGATGCGTTGAGATAAGCGCCATTATTTCAGGAAAAATTATACCAATTTACTTTTCGTAAACACAATTTGTACATCCTCAGATCTTTGCCTTCTGTCAAATCCACCCATACTTCTCGCCACTGAAACGAGGTGTGCCCCAGATACTAAATACGTGCCGATAGGCACCACGGGCCATCATATTTTCTTAAGAGTCGTTCCGGAGGACGAGACAGTGGGTGCACTATTCACCTAGAAAGCAGTTTCCCGCAGTCCAGTTCGACAGGACATTTCTTGGTAAGGTCGAAGACTCACCGTGGTTGTCGTTCTATGTTGATTCTAGTCATCTACTTATGAGATGCATCTACAGCCCTCCTAATATTACCAGCACTGAGTTGATTGACCCTGTAGAAGTGATAGATCGGATATCAAACATGCTTTATGAACGTGAACTAATAAATGGAGACTCTGCTCTGCCTTTTATCTTCTGTGCCTTATTTCCTGCTTCTGCGGAACAAACTGAGCTTCATTCGTGCACTCAAAAAATGAGTGAAACCAACATTTCTTAGTGCCCATCGGAAAAGCGGATATCTTAGATCTCATATTCACTATGAGTTTTGCGTCTGCCGGGACACATGCCGTGAAAAATTCTCCGCGACGTAACCACAATGTCTTTCACTGCCCGTCTAGTTTCACTGCAGTCGACAAGCACACAGTCGTATTATACCGTCTCAAGAAATCCATCCATTGAAATATCCTCCTGACTTTTCTAACAAACCCTTATATTGGAACACTTTTCTTAACCTCGCACTCAAACGTAGCCACTAAAGAATTTATCACACCTTTCACTTTTTGTATCAGCATTCTCATCCTCAAAAACAAAATGCGTCGGATTGTTTGTGCAAGAAAAAAAATTCTTACTCTGAAATAGGCTGAGAAAATTAAAGTTTTTGGTCGAAGCACAGAAAACCACCAGATGATCCTCTGGCGATTCGAATGGGCAACACACGTGAAGACCGAACACAGAACGCAAATGCATCACATAGATTGAGGAGACCTCATGCTCGTTAACGAGAAAATTGGGTGAAACTGATTCAGCTGCTCAGACTTCAAAATTCTAGCGGCGGCCTGTGCGTGAAATTTAGTACTGTCGAAGATGAAACGTTTGTAGACACTCCTGTTGAAGTACGCAAAATCGTCAACCCACATTTTTCTGTATCGCTCTGGGTAGAAAACACTGCATGACCTGTTATTACTCCATCGAACAAAAGCAAAGTGCTGGAAATTGTTCTGGTTGATTGAGAAAGTATCTGCTCGCAGTTAAGTACCATTAGATCCACAGTCTGTCCTGGACCTGATTGTATCCCACTAGTGTCTATCAAGCAAATACTCGAGAATATATTCCTCCTGCCAACTAGTTTGTTCGTACCATCACCCTTACCCAACAGCTTCCATCCTCAGCAGAGAAATTCATTCACTTTGCCTCATCACAAGTCGCGAAGGCGGAACGTCAACGGCCACTGCTCGATCGAACACGCCTCAATCTGTTCAAGAATGTCTTGAGGGATAATAAGAGTGCGTGCTGTCGAGGTCGTAGGAACACAACTATTACAAACTTCCCACGGCAAAGCTTCCTTTTCAAGCTCCTTGAACGGTACGCTAATTGGAATTCCTAAACTACATATCAACATCTACCAATGCAGGTAGTGCGATTGTTATCAATGTTTTAGATATGTGAAGGCACTTGATTGTGTGTCTCATAAGCAAATTTTGATTAAAGTAGCACCCGTTGACAAATGACGACCTTCTCGTGGATGACTTTCCTTGTACATTGGAGACCGTACCCGAACAGTTCATATAGAACGCCGCTCAGCACCACAGCCGGTCGCGAGTGGGGTACGTCAGAAAGGCGCTGTGGGGCCGTTGCTTCTCCTTATTCATGAAAATCACGCGTGTGATGTTAGTAAACTTGGTAAGCCCATTCTGTTTGCTGAAAATATCCAGATTGTGCCCAGATTCCGCCAACTCAACATCCTCACATTCCGTCTAAAAAACATACTACAGGACCTAACGCCATTGGAATCATTGATCAAAACATATTCAGTGAAACTCTCAGCGAACAAACTGGAACTTATCACTTATGATTCCCAAATACCCGACACTTCCTTCTCATCATATGATCAGTAATAATATCGCTATTTTCTTTCCAGATCTGTGACTATGGTATTTAAACTTCCTCAGCTTTGTGATTGGATATTTTATCAGGTACCCAAAACTAAGAGTTTGCACGTTACATCAGGAAAGCATCTAGTCTACAGTGTGGGAGTGACTCTTTACAAAATGTATGCTAGATATCAACTTGAGTGCTGCACCCTCATTTGCTGCCATCTGAGCAAAACTGACAGGCTTGCGTTGAAAAAGACCCGGCAATCCTTAACCAAAATTTCATTGAGATATCCATGTTACTTCATCTATACAGGACGCCGTCAGGAATGTAGTAATGACACACTCTAGCTAGGAAGACTGAAGTTGTAATAATAACAATAGCAACACTGTACATTTCTCAAAGCAAATGTGAAAAGCACGCTTGGATGTGCGCGATCGTTGCAGTCATGTACAGGCGATACAAAACATCAAATAAACAGATAATACTACAGACGTGTAATCTGCCAGCAAAAAGAGAGTAATCAGGAGGAAATCGGTTACGATTTACAAGCCTACTATGCACACGACAGGAGAACAGATAGTTTGCTCTCTCCACAGGTTCAATGTAAAATATGTGAGGCTGCGCTAATTTGCGTTTTAAGAAGTTATGTATGAGACGATGTTTTAACTAATTAAGTGTAACTCTTGAAAATGCGTCCAAATTCACCCTTAAGGGACTTTGCCAATAATTGAAGTGAACAGTGACGAAAAGTGTTAGAGTGAGTCGGCTTTGGCGAGGAGGACCCTTACAACTCTGCACAAACGAATGCATTCGAACGCCCTCCTTAAAGCGGCTTCCGCTTATCAGCTTCCTCTTGAAAACAGGTTGGTCGAAACAGCTTGGTGATAACACTAGGAATGTACATTTCTGAACGCATACGTGAGAAACCTGCTGGGATTTGCGAGACCATTGCAGTTAATTGAAGGGAACGCAAAATTACGAATAGTTAAACCGTACCGAAAGCGCGAGATCTGCTACCGATGTGGGCGTAATCAAAAAGAAAATGATTGCAGTTTACAAAAGTTCGACGCACGCAGCAAAGAGGAATTATTTCATTTGTTCTGCAGATTTGGTCCAAAAATGTGATGTTACGGTAATTTGCCTTCTACAAGGTTTTGCGTGGGTTGGTGGTTCAAGCGGTTCAACGTCATCCCGGGGAGTCCAAATACACATCCAAAATGCTTCGTCATGTGAGAAAACTAGCGACGAAAATTTGTTACGTAAGGCGGCTTTTGCGAGGAGGGGTGGGAAATTCCAAAATCTGGCTTTCTCGACATTCTGACATTCCCAGCCAACAAGTGAAGCCCGTAAAACCTTTGGAAACTAAACATGAGCTAGCTCATGCACAGCACTGCGTGGACGCCACTCAGAGTGTTAATATGAAACTGAAATTTACGAAAACTTTCAGTTAGATTGGTCGTACATAGGGTTATATTCAAAACACAAGCAAGTACAAAGGAAAGGCTCAGTGTTCAGCTGTACATAGTTCCGCTTATGCCGTTTTTAGTAATCCATTTCTCTAGGTACGATTTCACGTTATGAGGACGAAAGTGATGTATGTGTCGGTCTGCAATAAGCCATCAAGAGAAAAAAGAGCAATCGAACGATACACATCAGCCCCATTAACCACCGTGATATACCTCCGCTTTTTGGGAGGTTTGACTGATGCCCACCATATAAAAGTGGCACATACTTAAAATAATGAAGGAAACGAATGCATCCTTCTTGTGTCTCGAATCGCCGTACAGTGATTCCGCATTGTTGTTTGTATGCTTCTGCTCTCTGCCTTGAAACCGTTCAAACTGAACAGCCAACCAAAAATTGTGTTATAAAACACATCTGTTTCGAACAGTGTTTTGTGTATATAAGGAAAAACCACATGAAACGACGGTTGCAATCCTATCCCAAAGAATATTGGTGGTCGTTCAGTTGTCAAGCCGTTACAATACCCGTGGGTTGAAGTTGTGTTTTGCCCGTGAACACAAAGTATTCAGGTTGCGTAAACCGCCTTTGTTTAAAATGTACACTATGTGTCGTGGCCAGCGTGATCATTCTGAATGTCTCAACTTGCCAGACAAGAACGTGATTCACTCTTGATCTTAAAAATATCTGTCACAAGAAAAAGCACTCTGCAAAATCTGGACACTGGAAATCTTATATGACCCATTTGCAACACAGTCGGTCTTCTGACCTGATTAACTCATTACTAAAGTACCACTGAGGTGATGGTTCGTCAGTCGGCTAGAATCTGGAGCTTTCTACCTTCATTCATTTTCACGGATGCATTCCTACAGTTCTTCGATGTGATTATCATTGAGAAGTGGTGTAGACTCTGCCGGAGAGATCCTGGAATAAACTTGAGAAGATGATCGACCTTCTGCCGAAGTTTCCTACGTGCACCTAAAATATTTCTACCTTGCCTCCTCTAGTGTGCACAACTCCCGCGGTTATCACATCCTGAAAACAGTAACATACCACACTTTGTTTTGACGCCCACAGACCTTTCGGATGGACGTACCACGTCACATACTGAGCTGACCTAACTACCTAGCCGACTGAGGGCTAAATAAAACCACGTTAAACTCAAAATATTTTGTGGACTCACGGTTTGTCAGTTAATTATCTGAGTCTCACTTGGCTGCCATGCAAGTTGGCGCTTGCTCAGGTCCTATCGACATACACTCATAATACTGCCCCTGTTATGTAGCGTAAACATTTCAAGCACGGCTGAACGAAACGATTCACTTCAAGGTATGCTTACATCGTGTATCCACCTCGTACATAGACTTGTGGCTTTAATCCACAAATTATCAAGCAACATGGATTCACTTGATAAACGCAGCTCACGCTCTGTGACTACGTTAAAACCTCATCAGTTCACACCTCACTGAAGTTTCAGAACACTATTTTTGCAAGAAATCTGACGAGAAAATCCATGTATACTGAGAGATAAACAAGTGAATAGCGCCAATTGGTACCAGAAGTTTCAGAAACCAGATTTTGAAGTTGTCGCATTGTCCTCTCTTGCTCTCGACTAATCACAAGCACTGAGGAACCATGTTTCTCACAGGAACACCCACTGCGTCCGTCAGGTAGATCAGTTGCAGATGTTTGTCAAAAATTTATACAAACAAAATGCAAGCCATCGGGCAACTTCACATTTTAAAATTGTCGAAATATTGCGCCCAGTAAGTTCCGAAGTGATGTGCTTCCAGCATAATGGGGGACTCAGCTGCTGGAAGGCCTACAGCAAACCTACCACCTTTTGATTTCTACAATCATTATCAAGGTGTAAAATAAATAAACCTGATGTTCCTTGCGCCGAAACGAGCACCTCGGAATAGTGATCGTCTGTGGCCATTAACGACTTCAACTGGGATGGCCGTTTTGCTCAAAACGGCAGCAGCCTCAAACTCCAGAATGATAGCAAATTACCACTCGTAGGACATCTGCATACTGTGCTTTACAGTTGAAATATGCGGTTGTTCATCCCTGATGATGCACCCATACACTATCATATTTAAATGAACAGGCGCGTGTTTCTAAAAAGACCAGTTATTATTGCGTGTTAGTGCATATCCCGTTTTAACCATTTGATAACTCAAATTTACGTACTATTTGTTGTATTTTGTCATATTTACTTGCTTCGAGACCTTTTGAATATTACCAATTGATAAAATTTGAATATCATATAGTAATGCCCGCTAAGTCAGCCAATCTTCAAAAATTGCCAGTCGGCAAGCCATCATCCCTGCGCAAAAAATGCATGTTGAATGTGAAGAAGGGTGTAAAATCTTCTGGTTGTTCAGTCAACATCTGCCCCACTCCTGCTATCGCAGAGGAGATCGAGGTCGCTGCTAAAACGGCAGTCTCAACAGCAAATCGTAGTACATCACACGAAAGGCACAACACCAAACCATGTTCAGTTTCCATTGCCAATGTATTCGTAGATCAGGCCAAAAAATAAGGTAATTAGAGGCTGGAATAGCAAAACTACACAGTAGAAACGAGAAGCTTGCCGAACTTTTGCACAAATTAGATCCGCCATTGTGTATTATAGATGCCTCAAGTAACATCCGCCATCAGACCACCTTTAGTCACAAAGACCTCTTAGCCGCCGGAACGCTTATTGATACTATAGCTACGGAATTGCACAAGCGGTTACGTTGTGCAAGCAAAGTGGTGGTGTTTAAGGCACCTGACAGAATACCTCTGATGTCGGTGAAAAGGATCTCACTCAAAGCCAGTAAGATGGAAGAACAAGAGTGCTGCTGTTTACGACTCCGTGAGAAAGTACAGCAGAAGCACTGTCCATTGTTGCTACAGTTAACAAGTGAACTTGTAGCGAACGAATTTGTCAGAAGACAAGAGCAAATCAGGCGTGGCACAAATTTTAAGTTCATAAAAGTCTTTGGTGACAAGACGCCACTTCAGAGGGAAATATTGCGAGCCAATATTTCCCGAGAAAAAACCACAGTCAACAATCTCATNTACCTGACAGAAACAGACTGGATGGCATTATGAAAAGGCACAGTTTTTGGCCGATCCTAAAAGAGTCGACGATATCTGGTCTGGTGGACGTTATGCGTCCTTCCATATCTTATGAAACACTTTAGTGTTCACTAATCTGTTGAAAAATTGAATACACTGAAAACTGCTCCTCGGAAGAGGTTTTGCAGTGGGTGCTGGACGCGACAGAAAAATGAGCACAACCGCTGACGTGAACTAACTGTGGCGAATCACTTCACTATCCGTTTGCAGCCTTAATGCAGGTTGCAGCACATAAATGAGGTTTTTCTCAGTCCTTAAGGACCGAGTCTCTCTTTTTCAGACTTCCGGTAAACTGGAACCAGTTTTTCTGTCGAATTTACCTCGATGGAACCTTTAAACGTTTACCGAAACAGAGGTGGTGAACAGCAAATACGAGTAAAAACGTGAATGCGGTAGTGGAGACCGTTAGGGTTAGAACCCTTTTTGACTTTCTTCGTGAACAGTTATCATGTTTTCCGCGGTAGACAACTAATAGGAGGAAGTCTGCGGCAGAAGAAGATAAAACTTCATGGCAGAGAAGCGTCTGGCCTTGAGGAAGTTCGGTTCTAGGATAGTACCTGTTGGTATCGAGTGTTTCTTAGATTACGATTAGACCCGTTGGTAGGACTTCTGCCCAACCGTCCACGTAAACTACGATGAAGGCTGCACTTAAGTGAAGATGGAGACACTCGACCAACTTGTACTGTACTCGAATGGTGTTGATTTTGTCAAGGTCTGTTGCGGCATTTTGAGATTGGTGAGATTTGTTTGATGTTGAATGGTGGCCCTACGCTTTGTCTCTTCCCCAAATGAGATACATTACACATCCTTGTTCTTACCCCACCTACTATGACCGTTTCCCTTACCCCTATTTAGTCCGGGCCCTGTAAACTTCTGAATACCAAAATTAGACATTTTTCTTCCATATTTTTTCTTGATTAACGTATGATTCCCGTCATTTCTTGATGCATGAACAGTCGTTTTGCTCTGACCAAACCAATGACCATTTGGTTGAGTGAGCTCAACCCGTTTTATCGTCCATCATTGTTGATCGGTGCCTGGTTGTCAATTTGTTGTGCGGGCACTTTCTTTCTTTGATTTCTGAGGAGTTTCACATTCGAGGTCAGAGACAATTTTCTTGTACATTGATTCAATTAGTACCGTAATAAATCCGGTTATTACGAGCACCTTCTCGTTAACCGTTCCGAGGATAGATTATCTCTGTCGTTGAATATTGAGAAACATTTACTGGATCAACTGACTGCGTGTAACTCGGCGTGAACTTAAATCGTTAGCAAACGATTCAATAAGTTACGCGCGATGTTTCGCATGGGGTAATATCTGTACAAATTCTTGTTTGTGCACGCAAACTGAGACTGCAGTCGGTTGTCGACGGTTTTGCACAGTCGCGAACTTTACCCATACTTTATGGGAAGCTCGCACCACGGTTTCTGAGCATCCTGGAAAATGTGGACAAACTTTGATCGCCAAGTGAAGCCGTCCATCGAGTGTGCCACTGGAGATGACACAGGGTCCTCAAAATTGATGTGAACTTGCAAAGGCATGAGTTGAATCATGGGTACCACGACAGATATTGATTTTTGCTGTTTCTCGGTCTACGTTGTTGGTGTATACTTTTCATCTCTACTCGCGACCTAATCCCAAAGGTAGATACCAATCTTCGGTCACCAGAACCAAAATGTATATTAATGATTGTGCAATTCATTATCGTCAGTTACGTGAAAAATGTTGGGCACTCACCACAAAACTAGTTTTATTCTACAAGAAAAGTTTGTCCACAAGATTTAGCGAAAGAACTACATACTTAGTAGTAAACGGAATGAAGAATCTGATGCTGGGACAATCTAGCATCTAACTTCTCGTGCCGGAAAACAGTCTCGAATGCCACTTCTAGAAAAGTAAGAAAAAATGTTTAAAATTTGGCTCATGAAGGAATGCGCCATGGGTTAATAGAGGAGTAGTGGAATAAAGATGATTCAAAACCGCGGTAGTAGGAAGAAAGTGAATACGTAGGAATCCATAGGGCCGATATGACGACAATAGGGTAGTAATTGACTGGTGGTTCCAGTGTTCACAAAACCATTTTCTTAAGCAGGTGAGGATATACCCATCCTCCTACTCAATTTGTTTAACCTATTTCTTTTATCCAGCACCTTCCCCCCTTAATGGAAAACCTTAATCGTTATGCCTCGTCACAAGAGTGGTCCAAGGCAGGACGTTAGTAACTATCGTCCCATCAACCACACATCAATCTGCTCGAGAATGTTTGAAAGGATAATAAAGGTGCACATAGTCGAGTTCTTAAGGACACAAAACTTCATAAACCCTTCACAGCACGGTTTCCTTAGCAAACGCTCTTGTATGATATGTCAGCTGGAATTCTCAAACCATATTACGACGTCCGTCGATGATGGAAGTGCGGTAATTATCATACTATCGGACATGCAAAAAGCTTTTGATCGTGTGCCTCATAAGCGCCTCTCGATCAAAATAGCATCGCTTGGCATACAAGATCCTTTGAAGGTCGCACTTAAACAGTCAAAATAAGAGAGCACAATTCAACACCGAAATCAGTGACTAGTGTGGTGGTCCAAGGAATCTTTCTTGGTCCGTTGCTCTTTTTACTGCACATAAATGACTCATGCGACATTATTACATATGGCAAGCTCTTTCTGTTTGCTGACGATATCAAAATCGTTTACACATTCCGCCAGAGCATTGACATCAATTTCTGTCTACAAAATATACGACAGTACCTAGCGTCATTGCAGTTGTGGTGCACAACATGGTTGATGTCGTTCTCAGCAGACAAATCGAACATCCTCACTCATGGTTGTAAATTACTCCATGGCTCCATCTCACTAGATGTTTGTAATATTGAGAGATCTAATAATACATTACTCAAACTCCTTTCATTATCTCTGAACAAGTATGCTTCCAGGTGGCAAAGACTGAAAGAACAAAAGGCTGCATCAAAAAGGCGTTCAGCCTACCAGCTGCGAAGCTGACGCTCTACAAAATGTGTGCTCGGTCTCAACTCGAGTATTGTACCTTCATTTACTGCCACCTACGCAAGTCCGACAGGCTTGCGTAAGAAGACCTTCAACGATCGTTTACCAAAACCTTATCAGGATATTCCTCTTCGCTCACCTATAGACAACGTTGTGACGCTGCTGTATAAACTCATATACTCTGATGCGATTACCACAGCGATCACCGTCCAATTACAACACAGCCCTCCTTATAGTCTAAGAAATGAGAATTCCACCTTGCCAACCCCGATATCCCGGAAGAATATACGTGCAAAATTCTTCCCAGTAAAGTATTTCTACGGTTGAAATAAACTTCCAAATGAAGTCAGAGCCAGTAACAACATTCAGCGTTTCAAAAGGGGTTTGGACAGCTATCTTACGTTAACAAACACGATGTCCATCTTCAAACTCTCTGTATCACTTGATGACTTTTTTGATTGTGGCCCGAAAAACATTTAGCCGTCAGGTGCGTAATACGTAGACAACCAATCTGCTGTCTAACGCCCTCGAGAACAGCCCGCTTAAAACGGTTTGTTATATGGTCCACTCACAGGATCATTTAGCACTTGGTTTACTGCGCGCTCATCAAACCCTCTGACACCCAACATTATTTTACTGGCATGTGCTTACTCATGTATATGCAACGTCCAAATTGCTATGGAATGTACACTTGGTGCTTAATAATAAATCCAACATAACGAGGACATGTGAGCTTTAGTTGTCACGCACAAAACCGTCAACTCAATTCTCCGTTTACCCGAATAAATCTCGAATGCATAGTAAAATACCACAACAAACAGTAGAGAGAGTTATATATTCCAATAATCATAGCAAAAATGATAATACCGAACGAGTTCTTCGTCAAAAATTCCCCGTACATATTGTCTGTCATAGTAAATATTATAACTGTATATTTTCTCATCTAACGTGTGGAATTACATTCTCCATCTCGAATCCCATATTATCCATTGAGCTAGGAAATTTGTCTACGACACATGGACGCACAGAACTTCGTCTAAGCTGAACGGTTCACGAGATGTTCAACTTTGTGACGTTTTTGAGCAACCGACGAAATGCTGCGTTGGAATCTGCCCATTCGTTCGCTTGATTCTGCGATTTTCCGCCATACCTCGCCAAAGCCGATCTATCTTGACAATTTCCAGGCGCCAATTTCATTCCCTAACAGCAAAAAAGTCCGAAGGTACGTTTGGACATCTTCCCGGAGTGACCTTGAAATATTCGAAAACTCGCCCATCCCACAACCTTGTAAACTGTGAATTAGTGTACCATCCCATATTTTAGACTAAATCTGTGAAGTGAGTGGACTATTTCTTTCTCTGTTGCGTGCGTCGAAGTTCCATAAACTTCAGTAATTTTCTTTCTGACCACGTACTTATTGCAACAAACTTCACATATGTGCTACTGTTTAATTATTCGTTTTTGTTTGGTTTGTAAATATGTACAGTGATCGCGCATAACCAAGCGTGCTTTTCAGAAATACGTTGAGAAATATATATTATTATAACAGTGGACCAATTATAGGAAACTCCGCCCGCTTTGATATATGGTCAACGGTGTGACCACTGCAGGGTGGTCGTTTGTCGTAACAGAAGCGGCATTCACCCACAAAATATTCTTTGGGAGAAGCGAATGAAACGATAGGATAACTTCTCTCTGACTTAGATCGGATTTGGATTTCGTTTTGGATCAGTACACGAAGAATAAAGTAAATAAACACATTGGCACGGCAATAACGGAACAGTTAGACAATGTGAATAGCATTCATTTTGATGGAACCATTAGCTTTGAAGTAGAAAGTTTTGAACTTGAATAAGAAGCTTGCAATCAAGTGTGAGTGTTTATTCCTGCCAGCCAAACGCCCCAGATAGCTGTCACGATTACCTGCGCCTATTATAACGCGTGCTGTATTCTGATGCACGCACACTGAGTTTGATAAACTCTAACATTACGACACCCATTGTGGAAACAGAACCCACCCATCAGTGAAGTTAAGATCTGCAGCAATACGTGACGTTGCATGTACGCTCGTTTTTGAAGATCGTGTGAGTGCACGTCAAACGGCTGGAAACGCACGAAATAAGGTGACATGCTGAATTGTAGTGTATGGACATATGTCGCGAATAAGCTCGATTGCCTTCTGCGTCAGAATGGAATATTAAAAGTGGTCTAAAGCCACAAGAAACACGCGTTGCAGGAGTCAAATATATATTCGGAGAAACTTACGGAAGACATGTAATATCAAGGTAGCAGGCTGAGTAGCAACACATCAACTGCAACAAGATAAACTCCGTGTGAGATAGCAATCTGAAGAGGGATCTCCGTAATAAATAAATTATCACTGAAACAAACCTTTTGACAAACATGTGCGTGACTTCTAAAACTCAACCTAAAATTTACCACACGCAAAATCTGCATAAAATTCACAGACTCATGTTGTCGGGGGTTCTGTAAAACCTTTCCAAAGTTTTTGAGCACCATAAACGGGAAATGAATGCAACTTCACGTTTTTTGAGCGTCGCTCGTAAGTCGGAACTACTTCTTCGGTAATGCTCACGTTCGTTTTATCGTAAACGTCGACGAAGTAGGTCATAATTGGAGGGCGCTGTTGGTTGTGCTGTTATCTCATTACTTCTAAGTATCACTTGTAACGGATTGCGCTCAGCCGTGAGTATCGTAGTAAGTATGACAATAAAAACGAACTCGTTGTATCCAGCTTGTGCATTATGGGAACATAATGTGCAACAGAAACACCAAACTAACTGCGAAGATACTTAGATGTTATGAACCCACCAGGGGCTTGATCACAGAAAGTCCGCTTTGAAGTCAAAACTGTACAACAAAATGTCATATAAAAACTCTTATGAACGGCATTTGGCGCTCCCCCAGAAGGCTGGCAAAAGTTGAACATGCTTTTTTGTTCAAAAAGAAGAGAAAATACTTCATTAAGGACCACAGCAAGATGGTTACACATGTAAAGGATCGGGTATCAAAAATCTTGCACAGAAAATAGGATATATTTTGAAGGCCAGTCAGTGAAGAGTGGTTATTACGCTGACGTAATTCACTTGTTTTAAAATTATTTAGTCTGTGATGCGTATTGTTTTTTGTTGCCAGGTCAAGGACGGATATTCAACCAAACTTTTTATGAAAAAACTTCACACGCTAAAGCCAATGGTCCCAAGTGAAGAATACCTTAAGGACGAAGGAAGTCGAATGAAAATTTGTCCGGACTTGTTAGTTTCAGCTTATCGATAGAAGTTACTGGACGTTTGCCGTGATGTAAAACACCAAGAGTCCTGGCTTCTTGTGAGAACAGGACAGGGGCTGATTGCAGTGTATTGTACAGCTACCTGTATGTACAGTTGAGGACAGAGCTAGACAGACATAGCCCACTGTCACGCGTCAGTTTGACACTTGCTGTCAAAGCCGCGAATATTCCATTGTTCGACCTAGTTCACATAGTCCACTTCGTTCTCCCGTTTATCGGGGGACTTTGCTTTTTATTCCTGATTTCACAGATATAACCCACGCAACAAAAGATCCCGACCTGCCCGGACACTCAGACTCCCCTAATGGTTGTGCAATTCGCGAGATCCGCAAAACTGTTCGGATTTTGAACAAAGAATGAAGTTCAGTCGCGAGGTCCATCCATTCCTTAGCAAAGCATGTTTTTCCATTTGCCTCCATCCCGAATAATTCTTCACACATTTTCCCGGGACTATCTACATGGAATAATGGTGAAATTCTTCGACAGCACATTCTTTCTGCCCACAAACACCTCGTCTTTGACACGAACTTAACCATCGGGCCATTGCACACCTTGTGGAATGTTAAATAATGAAACTACTCAACCATTTTATCGAAATTTGCAGATTCTAAGTACTGTCTTCTCAAAAGTATGTATCTCAAATTTTTCTTCTTGAAGTGGAATTTTTCCTCGTGTGATTTCTGTTTTTGCTTAATTCAGCTAGCTGACTCACTATACAATTTACAATTGTGGTTTCCAAATGTGTGTATGGCTTTACAGCGTGTGCAATGATCACGCTCTTCTGAGCTTGTTTCTCATAGATGCGTTGAGAAATATCATTATTATTATTATTGAGTGATTCAAGCAGACTGAAATCGAACGAGCTGTATTTCTGCTACATCTATATGACCTGAATTAGCAAACGACTTTTTTCCTGTTGATCAGAGTAGATCGACCGGACCGGCTTTCAAACCCTCTCCCAGTTTCATATACGTCGTGAAAGAACTAAACAAAGGTAATTCTTATCGTGAAGTTGACCAGGTAATAGTGGCTCTCAAATATCGACGAAGACCAGTAACCATTCTATTGAATGCTGCTATAGTTCCATTAAGTTTACATCCAAGATCTCGAGAACAGCTGTCACTTGCTTCTCGAAATGTGATCTACAGTTTGTGGTTACCACTGCTGGACGACCAAACCGGGTTGCGCATAACTAGATGATAGCGTCAGCAGTCGTGTTTGAGAACAGTTTGGTCAGTAATGTGGCTGCAAACCACCTTATGGATAAAACGTCGAAACATGTCGAAACACCTCAAAGTTTAAATCACGCCAAGTGGTGGTGGTCAGGAAACGAGCAGATTAATGTGCACATGATTAAAAGGTGCACCAGGGAATGTCTCTTTGACGGACGCCAAAGACAGAAGTAACTGTAGTTATGGAAAGTATTATTCGATTTTGGCCATACGCAACGTTCCATGATATGTTTGGTTGAAACAAGTTTTGAAATGCATCAAGCAAAGTATGATGGAGTGTGCAGATGCCTTTGATTCCAGGCGCCAGTGGACTAATTGGACGATGTTTAACTAACTGGCAAAATCCAATAAATACTCTGGACTCCGGATAATAGTGTCCAGACCCAGCGTTGCTTTCAATCAACTAAAGTGGTCAGGGTGGAGGGTTCAAGCTTAATAAGTCGCGAAATACAACAAACTCGAGGTGATAATCATACCATATATCTCCGAACGCTTTGGTAAGCACAACTGTTTCAGAAAATCGCAGGCAATAAAACGAAAATGATTGCATAATACGACAAATATGAATTCCGTCGCCAAGAGAAGCGTGAACGTAGGGGAAAATGAATGCTCACAAATATACGACGCATGCGCTTGGAAAAGTTGTTCGCGCGCTCCGCAGATTTAGTCCAAAATATGTGAGGTTACATTAACTTGTTCTTTACATGGTTATGTATGAGACGATGTTTCAAATAGTTCAACGTCACGCCAGGCAAATTCCTCCAATGCGCGACCGCAATTAGTTAGGGCGCACGAGTTGAATATAAGGTGGCAATTGTTACACGGTTACTTTGTTCAACTCCCGGACCGCCATTTCAAAGTTGTACATGAGAATCCTGAATCAACAGATACTCAGACGAGCAGGGAAGGCTGCATTCAAACGTGACCCTGTCATGCTTCCGTACCCTCATCCATTTGGTTATTTTAGTACAGCTACGCGTTACGTAATATATCTTCGGACGCAGCCCCTGTCCGCTCTTCTGGCTGAATGCCGCATGTCCAAGCACATCGCAACTACTTGGTGTAAGCAGCGTTGAAAGAATGTGGAAATAGATCGGCTGGGCAGAGGAAGGACGAGAAGATCCAAAACCTGGTGAACAAGTGGGCAGGCTCCGGCGTATTGCTTGATGAGTATCAACTTCCGGACGTTCGGTGACCGCAAAAGTTTCATCCGCGTAACGGAGTTTTGTAGGGGAAGGAAGAAGAACAAAACTCATGGATTGCTTTTCGAGCAAAGCGTTCAGACGAGCGGTTTGTGGTTGGTGTAATCATTGAAAATACAACCTTCCAAACAGTGACGGAAGTTATAGGTGCCACTGCTACAGTAGCAGCACCTAATCCGGTTGAGAACGAGGATACTTGGCCCCATGTTCGTTTTCAACCTGTGCTTCTATGGTTCAAAGTCTTTTCATGCCACAGATCAGCTTGTGCCAGACTGGGTCAGGTAGTTTTCCTTGCTGTTCTGCTGCCACAGGTGAAAACCTAACTGAAACACGGGAGTTTTAACTGACCAGTCAACAACACAAGAATCTGCAGGATCACTGTCATTCTTTTCGTTGTGGTTTTCAACGGAATGTGCTAGCAGATCAATTCGCCCTCCATTTAGGTTGTGTACGGTAGTGAGGATACAGGAGATCGTTGATACTGTTAACTTCCCAGAAATTATCGAAGACGGCTGGGATGAACTGGTTTCCATTATTGGTTACTGCTCTGCAGATAACCAAGCTGGTCATACGACTGCGGTAGTCGAGGAGTAGTAGATTCAGAAGTCAAAGGTTTCATCATCAAAATGTCTCATCATTTAGAGTAAACATCAAGGACAGTGAAGCAGGTAAGTTTATCGATCATCCAAGTTGCGTGTGGATAACTGGTGATAAGATTAACCATGGTGCCAGCCAGGAATGTTGCAAATTGCTGTGCGATTGATTGGGGGCAGGTTCACTGCTGAAAAGTATTCATGGCCGGTGAAATAAATCACGTTAGAAAAAGTCACTCCGTCTGCATTCTTTGACTGCATCTCAACTATATGAAAACTTAGCATTTTCGGAAGTTTTATTTTATTTTTAATACTCGTACCAGCCTAACCACTGAAATACGGTGTACCTCAGGGACTTCAGACACATGAATGAAAAATACACATTACCCCCTGTTTCGCAAACAATGGCACTTAGCGAGGTACGGGTGCACAAGTTAAACAAAGAAGCAATAATATGAGGGCGTACTTGATGGACCTGATCCTCATAGGCCTGCAAAATCGCTATGCCTATAGGCGTCGCTTGGTTGTCGTAACTTACTCTCAGGATGTACGTACAAATAATCCAACACCAATCAAAACATCATCGTCGGCCAGTTTGGAGTGTACAGTCACACAAAACTCCACCATCGCAGCACCAACCTCATTAACGGAGAAGAAACCACGTTTGACCCCACTTACGCCGCTTTTGCAGCTCACACAATTCAGGTCACCTCTCTTGCCTGTCTGTAAGTAGGCCTCCGGCACCAACATACTTCAGCATCTACATGATTAGAGCATACTGCCGATCCCTCTGGAAGTTTGCATTTACAAACAATATCCAGATTCCAAACTAGGGGGTGTCCGTGCCAAAAATTATCTAAACCGCTTTTGGTTAACGAACAGCCTCAACACGCCCCTGTGACCACAAGCGGACTAGCTGGCACGCGGATATACGTGTATTTCCGAACGAGTCGCCCGGTATCATGGTTCCAATGTTTCGGATACTACGGTTAGTGATTGTCAATACCTGGTTCTCGCCAAAAGCCTGTGTGCTCGTTTGAGCGATTTCGAGATGAGCCAGCGGGTACCCACAAATATCAATGATCAAGGTAAACATAAGGTATTTTCCTAATGGACCGCGCCATCGCGGCAAGTTTTCCAACAAACGACGAAAATAAAAAAGGCTGTATTCACGAACAAAACAGATATACGCACTGCTGAAACATTGTTTGAAAGCGGAAAGTTTCCAAATGTTTTCCTAGGTGCACCGTGCAAGCTTCAGATATCCAGACCTGTTTGTGGACTCTGATGCGATGTTTCATAGCCCTGTATGATACTGAGAGTTAGATACTTCGAATAGCCTTAGAAATCGTACGTGAATTGAAACATCCCACGCAGGCAATAAGGAGAAGACCTGTCACTGGTAGCAGTAAGCAATTCCTATTCATGGACTGAGACGCCGAATTTATCGATGTACAACAGTATTAAAGAAATCACAGCCTGTCATTGGCTGATCTCGTTAGCACATGCAACATCATAAACTATATGTTAATTAGTGGAATACGGAACACATGAATTGGCGAATAACGGAAGGCACAACACTGAAACCGTTGGTCCAATCTTGATGTCGTGAACCTGACGCGATATTTGGATTGGCCGTTTGTCAGATCTTCTGTTGTGTCGGGGTTTGGATAATCAGTGAATCCAGATCTCTACCGCAACCTTCCTCGCTCCTAGGAGCCTCCGCACTCATATTTGCCAATCGTTCTGATCTTCTAGGGGCATCGGGCTCTTGCAGTACAGGGTGTTCTGCTTCCTCCGTGGCCACTTTTTCAGTGCTTCGAAACTGAATTGGCCAGTGTGTCCCGGATGAATGGTGGCATCGTGCAGGTCGGTAATTTCTACCATTGCGCTGCCTAGCTGGCGAGTGATCAATCCTTTGGCAGGTCGCAAATCGTTTCCACGAAAATATATCACATCCGTTGAATCTACACACTGAGGTGATGCACTTAGTCGCCTTGAGTTGAATAGCACCGCTGGGCTCTCCTTCGTTGTGCAATGGGCTGCGTTCTTGTACTGAAGCAGAAAGTTGTAGAGAAACACATCCAGTTCAGCAAATGTTTTAAGATTAGTGGAACTCACGGCACTTCTGCGCATTTTCACCAGATTTTCCGAGGCACCGTTTGCACATGGATGCCGATGCTGTCAAGCCATTGTTTCATTTCAGCGGAACAAAATTGTGACCCGTTGTCTGTCACCAACACCTGCGGAATGCCTTCGCGACTGAAACATTTACGAAATGCTTGCATGGTAGAAGCCGTGGAAGGTGAGGTTGTAATAAATAGTTCTGGTCACCGTGAGTATGATTAAATCAACACCAGAATGTGATAGTTACCGATAAGTGGTCCACAATAGTCTGCGTGCACTCGTTGCGATGGTAGGTAGCTGTCCGGCCAACGTGTCCAATTCTTTGGCTTCGCCTTTATTTTATGGAGGCAGGAGTGGCGGTTTATTGCAATGCTTTTGACATCCGAGTTTATCTCCGGCTACCAACACATCTGTCGAGCCAGGGACTTCATTTTCTCTACGCCCATGTGAACTTTATGCATGTCGTCCAATACAACCTTCCGTAGCGGTGGTGGAATGACCAACCGATCTCTCCGACACAGCACACCATCAGGTTGTATTGACAACTCCTCTCGGTTCTGGAATAATGCTGGGTGTTTCTTCCTAATATTTGACGACCAACCCTTGGTCATGGCGGCAATTACCATGCCATACTAGTTTTTAGTTGTCTCGATCAGGTCCTCTCGGCTTATTGGAATAGATGGCGAAGCAAGCAAACAATCTTCAGCGGCTGACAAACTGGAATACCGTGAAAAAAATCTGCCTGAGGAATCTGTTTACCAGGACGAATAACGATTTCATAGTCGTACGCTGCTAGAACTAAACTCCATCGCTGTATCATTGCCGCTGATGATTTGGCAATTGATTTATGAGGGTCAAATAAATACTGTAGAGCTTGGTGATCAGTAACAATCTTGAATCTAATACCGAACAAATATTTATGCAGCCTCCTGACAGCCCAGTAGACTGCTAACGCCTCCTTTTGTGTTTGTGAATATCCTTGCTCAGCTTTATTCAACAAACGTGATATGCAAATGATCGGATATCCCTCCTGTTCCAACACAGCACCAATGCCAACATTGGATGCATCTGTGACCAGCGTGGTAACTATAGACATAGTAAATGGGGCTAACATTAGCCTTTTAATTACAACTCGTATTAATTCTCGCAGAAGAATTTCGTCTTTTTGAGTCCAAGACCATGTTTCTGCTGACTGAACCGCAAATAATGGTTGTGCTTTCGTCGAAAAGTTTGGGATAAAACGAGAATAATACTGCAAACATCCCATTATTGATCGCAGCTCACCCTGATACCTTGGTGATGTAAGGGTTACCAAAGCTTTGTACCGACTAGGGTCCTTTATCACATATGGTGAAACCAAGAAAACTCAGCTCTCCCACTTGGAACACGCACTTAGAAGGCTTTATGGCTATGTTCTCATCCCTGAATCATTCCAGAAGTGAAAGCAACCTCTTATCATGCTCCTCTGCACTGTCGGCGTATATGATTACATCATCTTGATAAGCGCGTACTCCTGGTAAATCGGTAATTACCTCATCAATCGCAGCCTGGAATATCCCAGCTGATACGTGTAATCCAAACGGTAAGGAATTGTACTGAAACAATCCCCAAGGGATGTCAATCGTAGTGATCGCCTTAGAATCATACTCCAATGAAATTTATAATTGTGCGTTTGTCAGGTCGATTTCAGAAAACACTAGTACCGTGCAGGGCTTCCGTAAAATCCTCCGACTCCTCAGTTGTATTATGCGTTAATCTAGTCACCACATATCCTAGGTGATTTGCCATCCTGTTTCATAACCACAACGATTGATGTGGCCCATGATGATGAGTTAACCTGCGAGACTATGCCGTCTTCCTTCAATCTGTTGAGAGCATTATGCACGTGTTCTCCCATTCCATAGGGTATTATTCGGCGCTTTAGAAAAACTGGACCTCCCTGCACCTCCAGTTTTGCTGGCTCTACTTTCATCCCCCCTGAAAATTGTGAACACTGAACAGTCAGGTTGCGTAACTGGGCTTGGTACTCTTTACTTGGACCAGTTTTGTAATTAGTATTTAGTGACAGAGAACAGTTGAGCTGATTAAAGCTTTTAATCCCAGAGTAGCTGGACTTCCTTCCAGCACCAAGAAACGCAGTGGAATCAGCTCATTATCATTACCAACAATCGTTACATCAGCTTCACCTAGCAGAGCTAACCGATGACCATTAACTCCGCGTATTTCCATCGTTGTTGGTCTCAGTTGAGCATCAGAGGCCATGAGATCTAGTAGCGGTCTGGAAATAATGGATTCGCTACTTCCTGTTTCCACAATACAATCGAGATTTCCACCAAATAAACCCATCCTTATTGTGTCGTCACTGAAAGGCAGTTTACCGGTTGCGTACCGCACTTCAATTTCACTGGCATGTTCACAGTCAACTGCAATGAAATGTAGCTATGTTCGTTATATAGTAGCCTCACTTAATTGTGATAACCATTATGACAACTGGCGATTTCGTATCTTCTGTGTTCGATTGCAAGTTGACAGCGATCACAGCTAGTATATCCAGTATGCTTCGGTTTCTGACTCACGAACAAAGCTGCTGATAATCAGCTTCCTCTTATTCCCCTGGTTACCCATCGTAAAGCTGTGTAATATCAGACTGGGAAATTCAATCACACAATCAAACAAACGTTCGTTCACATTCCAAAATTTGCCGCGACCACTAAAAACGCAAACCATGAAAGTGGTAGTTTTCAACGGCATAACTGATCTACAAAGTACAGATCATAAGTGCAACTTAGACAACTTGAAAGGTTAAACACCATCAGTCTGCAAGTGGGTGGCAATTCCATCAGCATTCATCAGTGATGTGCCATACGACAAGCGTAACAGGGCAGTGTGCAAACCGAAATCCGCATACTGTCCACCAGATGTTGATTGCGAGACGCAATCACGCTGTGCCTCTATCAAAGAACGGACGCCAGTTTTGTATACACCTCGATGAAGGTTTGATTGTGCCTAACAGTGCTGTAACTGCTCTTTTGAGAATCTCACAAGCTGAGACCGATTCTTCCTAACCTTCTCTCACGCCGGAGAATGATCCACATCCCCCTGCGGTTGACCAACTTTTAGTATCTGCATCGATGAAAACAATGCTACCTAGAGAGGGCAAAGCATTGGAAAGAACACTTAATGTTCCTCTGTACTGTCCTACAGATACAAACTTCTGACAGATCACTGGAGTCTACCGTTAACGTATATTGCCGTTTTCAACGACCGGCAGTCCTCTTTGATAGCAGTTGTGTTGAATTCTTTTTCGTTTGTCGGTTTCGGCACATTCTCAAATTGCTGTAGTGGACAAAATAAAGTTACCTACTACAAGATCACATCTCTGTAAACTGTGTAAAACCCCAGTTTGAGTACTGCATTTTCATAAATGGCCACCTGCACAGGTCTAAAAGGTTAACTCTGAAAAGCCTCCAACGTGCATTCAAGAAAAGCTTATTGGGTTGTTCATCTTCTCTGAGCTGCATAGAACGCTGCCAGACGCTTGCGATTAATCCTATTTGGTTATGACGACTCAAGCAGTCAGATCTTCTGTTGTGTCGGGGTTTGGAGAATCGGTGAATGGAGACTTCCACCACACCCTGCCACCTAAACGATGGGCGTCGTTCAGCGTGCGTTCGGGTCTTTGTGCGTCTTTGCTGAGCAATAATGTTCCACTTTCTGTCAACATTCCCTATTTGTATTACCACTTATCCTTCCATGCATGTTGTGGTGAAGGCAGCAAGTTGGGTCACTGAGATAGACGTATGCAACCTATTCTAGAATGCTGCCAAAGCTGAGGAGCTTTGTTTCCTAAATACCTGATTCTTTTAGAAAAATGATTATTCCACGACACTTGGTACGTTTAGTTCGTGTCGACGCTAAACATTCACGTCACACAGGCTTCGGTCTGGTTATCACCATCTTGGATTACATATCAGTACATGCATGGGGACGCCGGAATGGACCAGAGAGAGCGTAGCATACGCATTATTTGCGAACCGACTTCTCTAGAGCTGTGCGGACCGTAAATGAAAGTGCTTCCGACGGCTGTTTGAAGTCATTACCTTCATTTCACATAGGACAGGTCGGGTTTGTGGGCCGTGCGGCAACTAGTCTGTTCACTGTGTCCCTGTCTGACTCTGGCTATGCTGAGTACTTTCCAAAACACTGGAACGAAGGATCTGATAGATTTGACCAGGAAAGTGTGTGCATCTCGTGCCAGCTAATCTGACTGTGACGACGGCAGTATGCTAAGGCCGTTTGGTAACTCAGCTCGGTCACCATGCCTGTTGTCTTTATACCGTTTGGTTTGGTATCTCGATTTTGCGTAGAGCGCACACCTTGCGGACGCTCGCTATATCTTATTTGAACAAAGGATGTTATCCATTTCACTCTACCTATTCCGAGACACTTTTGCGATTTTAATCACGGTTCGGTGAAATCCACGTTCGATCCCAGGGGTGCTGTAGATTTGACCGTCACAGTGGATCGGCGAAATAAGATTCATCTATTGAATAACATTCTGTCTTCAGCTTAGGTCTTTGTAGTGAGATATACTTGTCAGCCTCTTACCCTGGCGCAACGGCGGAATTGCGTACTAACTTCACGTTTTACTTAGATAGTCCTGGGTCACAGTCCTAAGCCATTTTTGCGTTTTTGCAGTACATACAATTCTTGTCCTAAAACTTATTTATCGAAAAAATCGAGCCTGGGTAGAAGTTTCCGCAACCAACTTTGTATACTTTCCAAAGTATTTAAGAAAGTGGTTCACCATCCCTTCGCTGGAGCTGGGAGAAATGTCACTCGCAAAACACTGAGGATGCACTTTTACAGAGGGTATTTTGAAAATGGATGAATGCCATACAGGCCATAGGTTACTGCTTCACTTTCTAAGCTAGCTTCAGTTTCCACGCTTACTTACATGGTTGCTGCTTGCTGGTTGTCCCACTTCCAACACTTAAATATTTTTTTTGCCCCGTATGTGTGGGCAACTATAAATATATCTCAAGCGAGAAAACATCCCATCTCGCCTGGACACTCAAAATCCCGGAATGTTTGCGCAGTTCGCGAGACCCGCAAAAATACTTGGATTTTCAGCAAATGACGAAGTACAGTCGAACAATCCGTACATTCCGCAACAAAAGCGTGTACTTTCTTATTTCTTCCCATCCTGGCAAAATTCTCTACATATTTTCCCGGGATTATCAATCTGTAATAATGACGAAATTCCCCGATAGTCCTCCTTCCCCATTCGCAATTCATCTCTCCTTGGCAGGACCTTGACCACAAGGTCAGTGATCAACTTGCGGAGTGCAAAGTTTTTGAAGTATTTGATAATTGCTTCCGTAGAAGCATGTACTCCAAATTTTCCTACTTGAAGTGGAATGGTTCTCTCATATGATGTTTAATTTGTTGCTAAACTCACATAATTGAATTTCTGTACAATTATCAATTATGATGTGCTTCGTTAATATGGCTCTACAGTGCGTACATTGTTCACGCTGTCCTGAACGTATTTCTCACAGATGCGTTTAGAAATATGTTGTTATCGTTATTATAACCATTTTCGCATGTTCCTTGCCCGAGAATTCTATCTTCGCGCTTTTGTGGCGCTGCATTACCGACAATAAAAGTGCTGTGATGAACATTTCCTGCACTTAAACAAATATGCTCGTTGCCCGAAACAATTTTTTCAAATCTAAACTGAGGAACATTGGGATCTGTTGAGTCCTTTTGCTGTAAGGAGAACGTCTATATATTGTGAACCAGTTTCTGATCACCAGTTTTCACGTGTCCTGAAGTTCTCGGCCATGATTACCTCCCAATGACCTTCCTCGTTACTAGGTGCTTGTATGAAAAAGTTTTCGGCGTTCAGATGTTTGACGATACACTAAACTCAGAGCAGATTGTCTTTGTTTTGACCTTCATATAGTGCATTGGCTAACATGCTAGTAAGATATAAATCGACGTTTTGGCCCACATTAAATCAAAACGTGTCGGCTCGTATGTACAAGGTAAAATCCTTACTGCGAAAGAGACCGACAAACTGAAAATGCTTAAGTCGAGG
>QNGE01000100.1:389283-441201 GCA_008508345.1 Paragonimus westermani
TTTATTTATTTATTTATTTATTTATTTATTTATTTATTTATTCGTGCGAGACTACCGGCAGTGTGAAAACATGGATTTTCCTGATTTTTTATCTCGGTTCTCGGGAGAATCAAAGTCGTCTACAATTTACACCCTTCCGCCAATACGGAACGGTTATCGAAAGAACTGTAAAGAAGCTAGATATTTGGTGATACTTGCTCCTTGACTCTTGTAAACGCATGCCGCCGGCTCACCAATTTTTGAGTTCTTGATAGTGCAAATAATTCACCGTATATCACACGTTTTGTGTGTTGATTCATCATTTGCGCAATCGAATGCACGACGTCTTCACTACCATCTTTCTTCTGTTTGTCTTTCTTGCTGGTAGAAAGCTCAACCGAGGATGGCCATCCTGAGTGATTAGAACGTTGAGAACTACCTGGTTTCAAAGGTGTGCTATTTTCAGTCCATTTAGTAGAATATAACCATATTAATAATATGGCTGTAACGTCAACACCAAGTAATTCTGCGTTAAACTCGTCCGGTTTTTTCCATGGGCTGTACGCACGTGTACGGGAGGCGTTCTTTGTAATGAATTCGCTATTTCTGCCGATTCGAAGGTAACATAAAACGCCAGCCCAGCTCTCACCGTTTTTGCGGGAATATGGGTGACCATCAGATATCTCGTCTGATGCGGGATTGTATGTGCCATTAATCTGGTTGTTCAGTGGGCGCTGTAATAAACAGAAATTTTTGGAAGAGAAAATTCATGTAGCTTTAACAGTAAGAGGGGTGCTTCGATATGCCAACAGATATTACTTGACAAGATTGCAACCTTCAACCAGCTAGATCACTTGAAACTTATAACACCCCCAGTAAGTAAACTTGTGAATCTCGTCGACGGGAGCAAAACGTTCTATCCTCAAATCGAGAGGTTGCAACTCCCATCAATGTGGGTCTCTTGCATACTTCTGAACGTGTGGAGTCGGAACTACTCCCACAATTTCAAGACTTTCAAAAGACACGGTAGATAGCAAAATTGCGCAGTCTGGCAGGCTATCTACATGGACCTTGTGGCATGATCTTCTACTCCAGCTCCCTCTAATCAGGATTTCTTCAGGCCCTTACGGCCATAATAGTGTTTCAACTGAAACAGGCTAAAAGAATGTGATAACACGCCCTTCGAAGTGGATCGTGCTATCCATCTCACTGTTAGATATGCTGGCCTAAGTTCCAGGAACCACTAATGACTTCAGCAGGGGGGATGTTGTATATAGTGACTTTCAATAATTTGCACGTTAAAGTAAAACACATGTTCATAGACAACACATAAAGTTATCCATGTATTCAGCCGTTCGTAGTAATCCAGCCCCTCCCCGGTAAGCTGTTACGGTAATTTTAGTGGTAACCATTTTTGCGTGATTCTTGATCACTATACAAAGCTTACGCGCGCAGAAACCATTCGGGAATCTATAAAAGTGACATACTCAGCCTGTGTGTTTCACACTTACATCAAAATCTCGTGTCACCCTTCGCGCTTCTTCACCAATCCCGGACCCTCCCAGCAAACAACCCAACAATCTCTTTGTGTTATTAACCATCCATTCTATTCTACGCACCGGCCGTATAGAACGAACAGACAAAGACTTATGCAATCACATACAGGGAAAACCAGTTACTTAATCCTTCTCCCGCTGCATAACAACAGTTGTCTGCTACTGCTAGGCGTTCTGTTAACTAACACGAAAACATTGATTTCACGTAACTCGTCAGAAAATTACACATTCTACCGTTTGTCATGGTCCATATGCTCATTTTACGCTGTCAACTATCAAACGATTTTGCCTACCATTCTTGAACCCACAAATATATCTAACACGAGAAAACATTTCACAATGTCTGACACTCGAAATTCCGTATTAGTCGGACGATTCGTGTGATTTGCAAACTTCCGTCGTTTCTGAGCAAAATCCGAAGTATTGTCCAGATATCCCTCCATTAACCCGCACGGGTCCAGGAGTTACTTTCTCCCCTCATCACGAAAAGTTTCCCACACATCCTTCCAATGACATTTGCATTAAATAGCGTTGAAATTTTCATCATCCTATGATCACATTTTTCCAGCGCAAACTAGGCTGTTAAATCAGATGACTGCAACGCAGCGTGCTACCGTGTTGTTGGTGCCATTTTGGCTTTCCGTTGTGTAAACCACGTGCACGTCTTAATGGGCCTCTGGCTCATGCTTGTTTGTGTTGTCTTTTTCTACCAGACTATCGATGGTACCCTGCATTGAAAGAAAGGCCTCCCCGTGGCGTCTGCACGTTGCACAAAGTTGGCTTAAGTTTACAATGATCCAGAAGGACTGAGTTGCCGGTAGCCGCGCACTCTTCTAAGACTAGCTTTTAAGAGGTACGTGAACATTTTTTTCTCACAGACTGGAACGTTTACTTTCTTTTACCAGTGTATTCGGATAGGCAACCTATTGTACTGTTACTAGTTATGTATACCGTTTGCGTTGATCTGGCATCGCTTCAGACCATGTGCACCACCGGCGCCCGCCTTAGCGGGCTTCTCATAGATGTGTTGAGAACTATGCCAGTATTACTATTGTCAAAATATTTAGTTCAGAGGCGATTCTGTGGCTTTGGACAAAACCTATCCGCTACGATGCACGCGTTCCTTGTTCACCGTGCACATGTCACGATAGTGTGGGAGATGAAGTCTTCATTTCCAATGAAAATGGCTTGAAGGACTCAACGGCACTACAGCAGAAAAGAAGCAGGAGCTGATGAAGTATAGATAGTTTCTTCACCTCAGCAAACACGTCAGCCAATATACTCTTGTATATTTAGCCTGCCAGACGGGCTGTGATTCTACCAATCCAGCCAGGTTCTGTATGTACGCGGCTTGAGTAGAAAATGTCCAGGCATACATAAAAAGGAACTCATCGCAAAGTGATGTAAAAAATTCAGTTGGTTCCGTGGGTCGTTGCGCATAACTCAGATGTGAAGTGACATGGGTAAACTATGAACCCAACTGTCTGGCCTTAGTCTGTCCGCAGATGGTAAATCCTAAATGTTATTACTCGTGAAAAAGTCATGTGGTACGCGTGAACTTGTTAGACTGGATTCTCTGAACGGAAGGAAAATTGTAAGTTTCACATCATCGGGTTACCGTGTTTCACTGTTTCAAGAGGTCGTCAACAACGCCAGCAAAAAGACAGAAATAAGGAGCTTGAAATCTTAACGAAAGAGAAGAACAACTTAATTCGTTTAGAGAAATATTTAATAATAAATTCATGGAGAATGTTAACGATAGACAAATTGGATCTTCTAAATGCGAATAGTTTCCCCCAGGCGATCCACAAAACGTCTGCGGTATAGTTAATCGAAGCTCCAGTATGTAGTTCAGAAACGAGCAGGAAACAAAGAACGTTTGAAATAAAAGGAACTGACTCACGTTAGTCCATGAGTACGCGGCAATTTAGAGTTCCAATAAGCTTAATAGAGATATTTTCACTGGACTCGGTCCATCGTGCTGTTCCACCAAGTAGTAGAGTCCATGGTAGAGGTGAAATTTGTGAGAGATGAACTTAGAAACGCGCTGGGGTAAATATGATATCCCGTCGGTATTCAACTCTCCAAGATTCAGCGCATAGAAGACAAGGCGGAGGGAGAGGGCATGACTTACAGCCCTCAAGGGAGGCGTTTACTGTCAGATCACACGATTTAAACGCCAGGTGTACCTGCACGTGAACCGAAGTTACATGTGATCCGCAGCCACAGGCGGTGCATTCTGCTGCTACAAATCTGAAATCTATGGTAAAAGTCTGTGCATCACAGCTCGTGGAACTGAAAGTAGGGATGACCACCAAAACACACGGATAATGTAAGATATATATTACCTGAGGTGTTAGTGGGTCAACATAGGCATTTTTGCTCTCAGTTCGGTATCAGTTGAGACTTCTATCAGCCCACATGCTTAACTGGGCATCCAAATAGCACAACAAAAATTCTACCACCACCTACGGCAGTTATTGACTCAACGTGTCATCTGAAATTAGTGTTAACAGCACTCGTCCACTTAAGGGCGTAACCTAAAATTCATCATTCTACAGATCCAAGTCATCTTTAATTTGTCGTGCTTGTCCACGCTGCTGTTTGGGATGTTTTCAACACTGACGCATCTACTACCGTATCGTTACCGAACGTGCAAGATGTGTGTTTGTGAAGTTTGTGATTGCCTAATGCGGAAGAAGCACTGTGATATATCAGCTTTACCTACGAATTACAACGGAGAAATAAACTGGTTATTATCGCACCGACAACTGATTATCAGGATTGGGTCACTACAGTACACACGGAGCAGACCCGTCTGAGGGATCTTTGCATAGCGCGACCACTCTGTATTGTAGGAAGGAACAAGAGGGAACTCTTCTTAGTATGGCCGCCTCAGCCTTCTCAAAGGACTAGTGCATGGATGCGTCGAGTGCTTCGAAAACCCTGCTCCCTGTTCTGGGATTCACATCTTCGCCAGCCTTTGAAGCAGTGCTTTGTAATTCGGCTGAAAGTAGTTAGAACCAGCAGATTTCTCCACAAAACGTTTTGCTTCAGCAAAACTCAGAAGTTTGAAATAATGGTTCCCATCGATAAATTTGAAAAAAGCCAATAGTGTCATGTAAGATGTCCTACGCAATGACATTTCGTTCGCATCTCATCGGTTACTTCTGCGAACTTAGCATACACTTTATATAGTTGGGGGCAAGCAGCTAGACGAAATCAATTTAGAAATATTTGAAACAGTCAGTCAGGTGACCAAAGCGAAGGCAGTAAAATGCAACTGATTGATAATTTTGATGCAATAAGGGGGTGGTTAAAGATACATACATATTGAGTGAGAAAGAGCAGATATGGTTGAAAAATCTACAGAAAACAAGCAAGAGCTGGAATACTGCATAAAAAGTACCAGTTGCATTCTCACCAACATAGTGAAAGGTTGGTCACCAACTGTTTCTTAGCGCATAAAGAGGGATTCAGTCGATGTATTGCGACGGCTTTCACGATATTGAGAGCCTACTTTAGCTTGGGTCTGAAGAACACTATGGAAGCCGTTCTAGGGTCCACTGAGTGGCCAGTCTGTAGAAGATGTTTTGTAATGGCGCTGACGGCACAACCGACCCCCGAATTCAAAAGCCATTTCGGCATGTGTTTGTTGACATGTGTGCCAAGGTGCCTCCTGGTTCTGCCGACGTACTTGCTTCCACAAACACAATCAAACGTGTATACAATATTGGACTGGGCGAAAAGTTGCACCACATCCTTTCTAGGTGTTGTTGGAACACGGGTGGTTTCATCCACGTAGACCAGTCGGGCGGCGTTGTATGTGTGCATGAGTGCTGCATCTAAACGGCGATGAGATGCAAAGGAAATGTCATTGCGCAAGACATCTTACATGATACTATTGACTTTTTTCGAAACTCATAGACTTAAGGCCGCCAGTGACGAACAGAATGATGGCCGTTGAAGTCTTAGGTAAAAAAGACCAACTATATGAATGGAAGTGATTCCTGTAGTGGGACAACATTCATGTACATCGTAATCACGTGTACTTGTGGAAGACATGTTCACACGTACAATCAGCGCTGTTCAACCTGCAGTGTTTTCTCTCATGTCCTACTCGCTGCCACCAAATGGTATTGCACGATGTGCGTTTACTTCACATTCAAGTCGTTTAGAACGCGGCAGGAAACATTATTTAACACCCGCTTACCGGCGAATATTTCCGGTTGGAAGATTATGCTGTTGACGTATATATCAACTGTAACTGTCTCGCCGATCCCACGGCGGCGAGTGAACAAAATCGCAAACTCCTGAGTCATTCACTCACTGTAAACAAATTTTCATGCCCACTGTAGCTAGACGATCTTTTGTAGGGGTGTGCTTTTGCTGTCCCCCGTCTGCACTTTTTAACCGGTTAATCATGCGACTTTTGAAGTGAACAACATTATCTTGTGCGTGGATGGCCCGTCTGGGCCTTATAAAATGCCAGTTACCCAGCAAATGAGTAGAAACTTGTAGTACTTTCCATGAAGTATTTCGACATACCCTCTAAATAATTACCACAAATTTATCACTGCGTCCACTTACTCCTATAGATCTTTGTGGTAGCTACCCGATGAAACAAGTGACAACTGCAAAATAAACTAGTCTAAATAGTAACTATAACTCACCAATTACCTGCTTCCTGGCGGCAAATCTAACGTGGAAGTAACAAGACATCATGCTACACCGAAAGATTTCTGGTGCTCCCACTTGCGCCGTCATCTTTTTCACCACAAAAATAGCTGTAGAAAGATGATCGCCTATTATATCACGGAAGATAAGTAACACACGCGCATAAGTATACTTGTCACTGAGCGCATAAACATATATTACCAGCCGTCTACAATCACTTGGGTCCGTGGAAGACAAGTGATGTAAGTTTAAACTCCAGTCAAAACAGGAAACTATCACCAGAATTACTTGTGTTGATTCTTTCAGTTTGTGACATCGGTGCTGACCGAATCAGAAATGCTTGCAACTAACCGGGCTCGTGGCTTTTTCACAGATCACGGGCGCGTACATCTATCACTGTTGTTTATGGTGACACACAGCAGGCGATAAGTTTTTACGTGTTTAGTCGGTTGGGGCAGATTTTCTTTAGTATCGTTGTACGCGAATCCATTTACTTACTCTATTAGGTTTCATTTGCTGAAAGTTATTGCAAGCATTTAAGGTTGTTATATAATGTTCAGGAATGTCGACGGCGTATGCTTTAGATCGGAGGTTGATGCGTTGTTCTGGAGCAAGCTGCTGGAGACGTTCACTCCACTTAGGATGAGGCAGTGATTTGAGGAATGTGTATCTAGCAAGAAAACATTTATCTCGTGGTTGTGTTCTAAAATAAAAGGCTAATGAATAAGCTGGCTTTCTCCAGAATGATGTGAACTCAGGAACGGCAGCACCCTCATATAAGCCCTTAATCGAAATCATAGGAACTCAACCTACCAAACAGCGTAAAACACGGTCTTTATTTTTTTCTCTTGTAATTAATGCGTTGGTGGTACGTATATCACATAGGTGAATGTTGTGCACGTCCACGGCCTTAAATTTTTAGTGCCTCATGAACCATTTTGAATTGAGGCCGGCCATATAGACCACACTGACATTCCTTAAGCATTTGTCAGGACACCCTTTAGACTCTTTCACATGCATAAATTATCTATCCTCAAATAATTCATTGAGGCCTCGTCAGTAATCCACCGCCTAAAAAATGCATCAATGAATTACCACTTACAGAGTGAATCAGCAAAATATCAGGCAAATTATATGAACGAGTGCAACAAATTTCCCATATAAATTCTTTCTGCGGCAACATTACTACTGACATCAGCGCCATCTCAAGGACATATCAACTGTTAGTTAGTGAAAAAAATCTTTCAAGATTCATGTACCTGTTTGCTAAAATCCAATAATTTTTAAACACTTGACAGACACTGTTGAACGAAGGCAGAATTCTTAAGGATGTCGCTTTTAAATCACCAGTTCGAGATAATTTCCAATGTCTCTGTGAACACCGAGCAACCCGGAGTTGTGCAAGGTAACACTAACAAGTATAAACCAACGGGCTTGTAGAAAAAAATAAATGGTAATCGCTGCAAACGGAGAGCGAGCAATTCCCCTTACTAGCCCTTTTGTTTTGTTTGCATTTTATATGTGGTCCAGCAAACATGTCAAGGTTATTTCCAGGCCGTTGTTCAAACTGTTTCAGAAGAGCACAGCGGACCTGACAATTTCGTCTACCTGGATACAAGTATGATCAGAGACCCCTCACTAGATCTGATTCGTATGGCTTGATCTGGCATGAGGTCAGTCCCTCATTTGTGGAGAGATTCCAGACGCTTCATGTTGGAGATTGCTAACGTCGATGGTTTCCGTCAAGCCCCAATCAAAGGTTCGCCCCTACGGTGTCGGAGTCAGTGGAAAGACTTCGAAAAATCGCCCTTGAGGTTCGAGGGGTTAATGAGCAACCAGAAAATAAGGCACTTAATCGGTTTTTACATAGTTAGCATTATCGAATGTACACAACCGTGCGAAAAGGCTAAAAAGCGGTTGGGGAGGGGTGCATCGGCAAACAGAAAACTTACCTGACAGAAACAGACTGGATGGCATTATGAAAAGGCACAGTTTTTGGCCGATCCTAAAAGAGTCGACGATATCTGGTCTGGTGGACGTTATGCGTCCTTCCATATCTTATGAAACACTTTAGTGTTCACTAATCTGTTGAAAAATTGAATACACTGAAAACTGCTCCTCGGAAGAGGTTTTGCAGTGGGTGCTGGACGCGACAGAAAAATGAGCACAACCGCTGACGTGAACTAACTGTGGCGAATCACTTCACTATCCGTTTGCAGCCTTAATGCAGGTTGCAGCACATAAATGAGGTTTTTCTCAGTCCTTAAGGACCGAGTCTCTCTTTTTCAGACTTCCGGTAAACTGGAACCAGTTTTTCTGTCGAATTTACCTCGATGGAACCTTTAAACGTTTACCGAAACAGAGGTGGTGAACAGCAAAAACGAGTAAAAACGTGAATGCGGTAGTGGAGACCGTTAGGGTTAGAACCCTTTTTGACTTTCTTCGTGAACAGTTATCATGTTTTCCGCGGTAGACAACTAATAGGAGGAAGTCTGCGGCAGAAGAAGATAAAACTTCATGGCAGAGAAGCGTCTGGCCTTGAGGAAGTTCGGTTCTAGGATAGTACCTGTTGGTATCGAGTGTTTCTTAGATTACGATTAGACCCGTTGGTAGGACTTCTGCCCAACCGTCCACGTAAACTACGATGAAGGCTGCACTTAAGTGAAGATGGAGACACTCGACCAACTTGTACTGTACTCGAATGGTGTTGATTTTGTCAAGGTCTGTTGCGGCATTTTGAGATTGGTGAGATTTGTTTGATGTTGAATGGTGGCCCTACGCTTTGTCTCTTCCCCAAATGAGATACATTACACATCCTTGTTCTTACCCCACCTACTATGACCGTTTCCCTTACCCCTATTTAGTCCGGGCCCTGTAAACTTCTGAATACCAAAATTAGACATTTTTCTTCCATATTTTTTCTTGATTAACGTATGATTCCCGTCATTTCTTGATGCATGAACAGTCGTTTTGCTCTGACCAAACCAATGACCATTTGGTTGAGTGAGCTCAACCCGTTTTATCGTCCATCATTGTTGATCGGTGCCTGGTTGTCAATTTGTTGTGCGGGCACTTTCTTTCTTTGATTTCTGAGGAGTTTCACATTCGAGGTCAGAGACAATTTTCTTGTACATTGATTCAATTAGTACCGTAATAAATCCGGTTATTACGAGCACCTTCTCGTTAACCGTTCCGAGGATAGATTATCTCTGTCGTTGAATATTGAGAAACATTTACTGGATCAACTGACTGCGTGTAACTCGGCGTGAACTTAAATCGTTAGCGAACTATTCAGTAGTACTCAAATTCCTCAACATCTGACCGAGACTTTTGCACTCTAACAAGGACGAATAAGAACGCAATCTGATCATGGAATTCCGGCATTTTGCAAGAATGACGAAGTCGGACATAGTGGTATGTTCTACCGGTCCTAACAATCATGGCGTTATCGAGGCTGATCCTGCCACCCGTTGCCAGCGTTTTTATACCAGACAATCAAGCATTTCTTTACCAATCGAGGCTGCTACAACGTCCCATGAATCATTCCCTAGTTTGGACGCGAATCATCTGAATACCCATAACTACGGTGATGTCCCCCTTTCTATTAATCCTAATGCTTCAAAGTTTACGAACGATCCTTTCATGCCAAATGTTTTAAGTAATTCTAGAAACTTTCCTAATGCTAGGGTCCACCTGAACGGAGTGCTGCTGAGCATGATTGTTGTTCGTTTGGGGTCCCTAGAACTAAGCAGGGATCCGGCCCAGGGATAGCGATAGGGACGGTGGTAGCCCCACTGGAGAAGATGGAGAGTGTGTCCAAATCCAGTGCTGTTTCGCCCGTTTTGCTTAATCGTGCTCTGATGAATATTTCTAATGAAGTTTCTGATTATCTGTTAGAGGAAGAGCTGACCTTGAAGGCAGAGGAGCTAGAAGTGAGACGTAGACTGCTTGAACTCCATAAAAGAGTAGGGCTGCAAAATCTGAGCCCGTCCCGACAGCCGGTACTAAGTTTAGTACACCATGCCACCCTGGTCTCTCGAGGGCCTCAGAAACAAACCCCTTTTGTTTAGACCCTGTCGAGTTGTTAGAGCGGGCTCTCAGACCTTTGGTACTTGGAGCCAGTCTTCCGAAAATTGAAGTGGATAGTTTTGATGGGTCTCCGGAAAACTACTTTACCTTTCTCAGAAATCTTGAAGGTGACGTGGTAGACAAGTTAGTTGACGAAGGTTTGAAGCTTTCATGTTTGTCGCATTATTGTCGTGGTAGGGCGAAGGAGAAAATTAAGCACCGTACACTATTGCCAAAGAAGGTGGGTTTTACAGAGGCTATGAGGATTTTGCACCAGCAGTTTGGCCGCCGACATGATATTATGCAAGCAGTAAGTAAAGAGGTTTTCATGGGGCCTAGGTTAGTCGCTGGCGACGTTGATGGCTTGCGTGGACTAGCCAGTCAAATGAAAGGCTGTCAGGCGATCTCCATGCACAACAAACCTCATTAAAGCAGTTGAGCGATTTCCTAATCATCTGCGGGGAAAGTGGGCAGAATTTGCCGAGGGTAAAACTGTGTGGGAGGGAACCTAATTTTAGCGATTTGTTACGTTTTGTGGAGAAAAGGGTGGCAGTCAGTGCTAGTCCGTATGGTCAGTTGGCTGCTCGCTCAGAAAGCAGGACGAGCAACTCATCATCCTCTGGACATTCTGGAATCAGATACTCGAGGTGCAACGTCGAAGTAGGTGTGTCTTATGAGAAGGTGAACTTGAGGTGTCCGGTTTGTAAGGGCAATCACGATATATCCAATTGCGGTTGGTTCAGTGGTCAGTCTTTGGAGCAACGCAAAGCAATCTCGGAGAACACCGGACGCTGTTTTGTTTGCCTAAAAGCGACTCATGTGGCCAAGTCTTGTAGAGTACAGATACGATGTGCGGTACCGGGTTGTGATCGACGCCACCATAAGTTGTTCCATGAGGATAAGCCCGAAAAGGGTAAGGAGGAAACTGCAAAGTCATCCTTATGCGGTGCTACGTCCAGTGTAAACGGTGTGTGTCTAGGATTCGTCCCGATCAGGTTGGTTGGCCCGGAAGCGTCAGCGACAACGTATGACTTTCTGGATGATAGGTCTGACACTACATTGCTCGATGAATCTGTTGCAAGGACAATCGGTTTGCAGGGACAGCCCTGCCAGATGATGTTCCGTACTCTACACGGAACTTCTGCAACATCGTGCAGTAAGGCATCGATTGAGTTGCAATCGTTGATCAGGAGCATTCCATCACAGCTGATTCAGTTTATACAGTGAAACAGCTACCAATGACTCAGGCTGACGTGTATAGATAGATGGACTCACCTAAAAGATGTTTCCTTCAAGAGTTTAACTAGGGCTGGCGTGGGGATTTTGATAGGATGCGATATCCCTGAAGCACACTGGGTGCTGAAACAGACTGGGCAGTATCAATGAGCCCTATGCGAGTATGACCATTTTCGGCTGGAGCCTACGAGGTCCGTGTCGTACCAAAAACCGGAATCAACATTGCGTGAACCTCATTGGATTACATCCGGTCTCGTTGGATGATCAGATCCACGGGATGTACGAGCTGGATTTCACTGACGAATGCACTTCGGAGGATAAAGAGCCTTCTGTATAGGACAGGCGGGCATTGAATATGACTGTGAGCAGCGTAATACTCAGAGACGACCACTTTGAGATAGGTTTGCCGTAGAGACAAGATAGATGGGTATCGCACAACAGTAAAAAGATGACTGAGAAATGACTTGCTGCATTGAAGAAACGGTTGGTTCGAGACCCAGAACTAAGCGCCGGTTACTGGACTGTGATACTGGAGCATACCAGGAAGGGCTATATAAGTAAGGGTGTTGCGACTATAGCACGGAGATGGTATTTGCTACACCATCCCGTACTTAACCCGAATAAGCCGGGTAAGGTATGATTAGTCTTCGATTGTGCCGCTGAACACCGGTGTGTCTCTCTCAACAAAACATTACTCCAGGGTCCGGACCTGAATAATAGTTTGTTAGGAGTGCTTATGCGTTTTTGCAAATACCCGGTTGCAGTATCCGCTGATATCGAAGAGATGTTCCCGCAAGTGATAGTTCCGTGTCGTGACCGAAGTGCACCAAGTTTTCTATGGTGGAGTTCTGAATCTTTTGAAGGACCACCAGATACTTGCGAGCTGAATGTCCGCCCCTCCGGAGCGACATCGTCGCCATTTTGCGCTAGTTTTGCACTACAAAAAATAGCTATGGATAATTGGCGCAAATTTCTATCGAAGACTGCGATCGTAGTAAAGGAAAACTTCTACGTCGACGACTGCCTAGTGTCATTTGACTCTATTTCCGAGGCTAGGGCTGTGGTAAGTGCACTTCGAGTGATGCTGCGGCCATGCGGTTTTAAACTCACCAAGTGGGTATCTAACCGTAACGAAGCCAATGAACATTTACCTAACGAAGAAAAATTTATTGACTTACGGAATATAGAACCCCACAGTTGTGAATACCAGCGAGCTCTAGGCGTGAAGTGGCAGGTGGCAAGCGACTGCTTCCAGTTCCAATTCAACCTCCCTCACACCGGGTACACGGAAAGAGAAATTTTAGGTTGCGTGGCTTCGTTGTACGATCCCCTGGGGATAGTGGCCCCAATGTTATTGCCAGCCCGCAGGTTGCTCCAAGACCTTTGTCAATAAGGCATCGGTTGGGACTCCGGTATAAAATAACATGATCGGGTGCGTTGGAAATGTTGGCTGAATGATGTCAAATCCATGGACAGCGTGGCATTGCCCAGATGAATAGTTCGAGAACTTTCGTCCGCAAAACTTGTCGAACTGCACATGTTCTGTGATGCGTCGGAAGTCGGTTACGTGGCAGTGGGCTATCTAAGGGTAGCTGACTCAGATAATAGTATTCGCTGCGGCTTTCTGATGGGAAAATCTAGGGTGACCCCAAAAAAGGCGGTTGCGATACCAAGGTTGGGGCTCACGGCGGCCGTTCTATCGTCCAAGCAGATGTACTTCCTTATTCGTGAGCTAAAGACTCCAATACGTAACGTTGTACTGTGGACAGATTCTAATATAGTGTTGCAATACTTACAGAACACTTCATCGCGTTTCGCAACTTCCGTTGTCAATCGTGTAGGACTCATCCAGGACCTTACTTCTGTCTCACAATGGAGGCGCGTGCCTTCAGAATTGAATCCGGCCGATGAGATAAACCTCTGGTTACGGGCTCCGAGCTGTCTGATGAACCCAGAAGAGCAGTGGCCGAAAATGCCAACCTTGTCGTGTTCGTTGAAGGGAGACCCCAAGACTAGGCGCACTCATGCCATTACCACGAAATCGGACTTTAATTGTATAATAGACCAGATTGTACCGAGGTACTCTAGTTGGACTAAGTTACTACGGGCCATCGCTTGGTTATCCCGTTACGTTAACTTTGTGTCCGTGGTGATATGCGCTAGATAAGACAAGTCAATCAGAGCAGGGACCCTTCGTAAGTCCGAAATCAATGCCTCTTGTTTAAAACTAATAAAGGTCGTGCAGGAGCGCACGTTCTCCAAGGTACTCCGGCTCCTAAGATCGTCCACCATAAATTCTCGTAAAGGAGGTAAACTTGAAAGGTTGCGGTTGGCGTTGATAGATGGAACACTGTATCTTGGCGGTAGAATCCGACCAGACAGTAAAGACGGTGTGAAGCTATTGATTATTCCTAGCCATGGCGCTGTCACATGCCTTTTGATACGCCACTATCACGAATCCGAAGGGCACATGGGTGCCTCGCATGTACTTGCCAGCGCCAGAAGTCAGTTTTGGATTTTAACAGATGGCGGCCGTTAAACGGGTGATAGGTGATTGCTATAACTGTAAAAGGGTCTATGCTAAGCGGTGCACTCAAACGATGGCGCCAATTCCGTCTATGAGAGCGTCGACTGACGGTTACCCATTCATATACTGTATGGTGGATTATTTCGGCCCATTCAAGGTGCGTATAGGAAGGAACGAGCTCAAACGTTTTGGCTGCATATTTACCTGTTTGCAGACTCGTGCCATTCATGTTGAAGTGGCCCATTCCATGTCTACGGATTTTCCCCCGTGGCTCTTGTGCGATTTTTGGAAGGCGGGGCAAGCCGTACGCCATTTACAGTGACAACGGTTCCAAATGTTTTGGAGCAGACTTGGAGCTAAAACAAAGGCTACGACAACTAGACCTGTGACACAACTGTCTATCCGATAGCTTAGTTCCTTAATTAACGTATTCTAATCCACCAGGCGCAAATCATCGGGCTGGGCTTGGGAGAGAATGATCCGAACAGTGAGACGAGTTTTGTCGCCAGCAACATAAGAGCAGGTAAAGAATTAAGAGTCCCTTACCACCTACATGGTGGAAGTTGAACAAATCGTGAACGATAGGCCACTCGTGCCTATTTATGATGATCCAGATAGTCACCAAGTACTTCGTCCTAGTAACTTTCTGTTGTTGCGTTCGAATATAGGCTTAAGTACAGATTAGGTTACATTGTGTGAACCTTACATAAGGGACTGGAGACAGGCACAGCACTTATCCAGTGTGTTTTGGAAACGATGGCGGGGTGAATACGTACCCCAGCTGCAGGTTACACCTAAGTGGTTGAAAGCTTCGCGTGATCCTCAAGTAAGCGATGTGGTTCTCCTTCACAAAAGAGCCTCCAGAGGTGTTTGGCCCTAGAGTATAATCACCGACAGACAACAGACATGTACGTCGGGTGTCGGTAAGAACTTCAAACGGCACTGTAAGACGGGACATCAGATCAATGTTTTTGGAAGCGTATGCTAAGTAACACCAAGTCACTACGGATAAAGCAGTAGTTGTGTACCCTCCCGTCGAACCGCTTGACGCCACTGTTATTAATGCCACCTTGAGTTTGGAATACCAGCCGGTTTTCGGGGCCCGGTGTTGATTTTGTCAAGGTCTGTTGCGGCATTTTGAGATTGGTGAGATTTGTTTGATGTTGAATGGTGGCCCTACGCTTTGTCTCTTCCCCAAATGAGATACATTACACATCCTTGTTCTTACCCCACCTACTATGACCGTTTCCCTTACCCCTATTTAGTCCGGGCCCTGTAAACTTCTGAATACCAAAATTAGACATTTTTCTTCCATATTTTTTCTTGATTAACGTATGATTCCCGTCATTTCTTGATGCATGAACAGTCGTTTTGCTCTGACCAAACCAATGACCATTTGGTTGAGTGAGCTCAACCCGTTTTATCGTCCATCATTGTTGATCGGTGCCTGGTTGTCAATTTGTTGTGCGGGCACTTTCTTTCTTTGATTTCTGAGGAGTTTCACATTCGAGGTCAGAGACAATTTTCTTGTACATTGATTCAATTAGTACCGTAATAAATCCGGTTATTACGAGCACCTTCTCGTTAACCGTTCCGAGGATAGATTATCTCTGTCGTTGAATATTGAGAAACATTTACTGGATCAACTGACTGCGTGTAACTCGGCGTGAACTTAAATCGTTAGCAAACGATTCAATAAGTTACGCGCGATGTTTCGCATGGGGTAATATCTGTACAAATTCTTGTTTGTGCACGCAAACTGAGACTGCAGTCGGTTGTCGACGGTTTTGCACAGTCGCGAACTTTACCCATACTTTATGGGAAGCTCGCACCACGGTTTCTGAGCATCCTGGAAATTGTGGACAAACTTTGATCGCCAAGTGAAGCCGTCCATCGAGTGTGCCACTGGAGATGACACAGGGTCCTCAAAATTGATGTGAACTTGCAAAGGCATGAGTTGAATCATGGGTACCACGACAGATATTGATTTTTGCTGTTTCTCGGTCTACGTTGTTGGTGTATACTTTTCATCTCTACTCGCGACCTAATCCCAAAGGTAGATACCAATCTTCGGTCACCAGAACCAAAATGTATATTAATGATTGTGCAATTCATTATCGTCAGTTACGTGAAAAATGTTGGGCACTCACCACAAAACTAGTTTTATTCTACAAGAAAAGTTTGTCCACAAGATTTAGCGAAAGAACTACATACTTAGTAGTAAACGGAATGAAGAATCTGATGCTGGGACAATCTAGCATCTAACTTCTCGTGCCGGAAAACAGTCTCGAATGCCACTTCTAGAAAAGTAAGAAAAAATGTTTAAAATTTGGCTCATGAAGGAATGCGCCATGGGTTAATAGAGGAGTAGTGGAATAAAGATGATTCAAAACCGCGGTAGTAGGAAGAAAGTGAATACGTAGGAATCCATAGGGCCGATATGACGACAATAGGGTAGTAATTGACTGGTGGTTCCAGTGTTCACAAAACCATTTTCTTAAGCAGGTGAGGATATACCCATCCTCCTACTCAATTTGTTTAACCTATTTCTTTTATCCAGCACCTTCCCCCCTTAATGGAAAACCTTAATCGTTATGCCTCGTCACAAGAGTGGTCCAAGGCAGGACGTTAGTAACTATCGTCCCATCAACCACACATCAATCTGCTCGAGAATGTTTGAAAGGATAATAAAGGTGCACATAGTCGAGTTCTTAAGGACACAAAACTTCATAAACCCTTCACAGCACGGTTTCCTTAGCAAACGCTCTTGTATGATATGTCAGCTGGAATTCTCAAACCATATTACGACGTCCGTCGATGATGGAAGTGCGGTAATTATCATACTATCGGACATGCAAAAAGCTTTTGATCGTGTGCCTCATAAGCGCCTCTCGATCAAAATAGCATCGCTTGGCATACAAGATCCTTTGAAGGTCGCACTTAAACAGTCAAAATAAGAGAGCACAATTCAACACCGAAATCAGTGACTAGTGTGGTGGTCCAAGGAATCTTTCTTGGTCCGTTGCTCTTTTTACTGCACATAAATGACTCATGCGACATTATTACATATGGCAAGCTCTTTCTGTTTGCTGACGATATCAAAATCGTTTACACATTCCGCCAGAGCATTGACATCAATTTCTGTCTACAAAATATACGACAGTACCTAGCGTCATTGCAGTCGTGATGCAGAACATGGCTGATGTCCTTCTCAGCGAACAAATCCAACATCATCACTTGTGGTTGTAAATTACCTCAAGACTCCCTCTCACAAGATGGTTGTAATATTGATACAGCCTTTTCGGTCTGAGATCTAGAAATACGGTACTCAAACTCCAATATTTCTGAACAAGTAGGCTCCCAGGTAGCAAATCTAGAAGAACAGTAAGCTGTATCAAAAAGACGTTCAGTCTACCAGCTGCGAAGCTGACACTTCAGGAAATTTTGCTCGGCCTCAACTCGAGTAATGCACCTTCATTTACTGTCATCTAGGCAAGTCTGAGAGGCTTGTGTTAGAAAACCTTCAACGATCGTTTACCAAAAGCTTATTAGGATATTGTTCTCCGCTCACCTACAGACAGCGCTGTGAAAAACTTTGTATTGATCCACTTTGGCTGCGTAGACTAAAGTTGAGTCTTACGCCGCTGTATAAGCTCATGCATTTGAATGTGATTACCACAGCGTTTACTGTCCACTTACAACACAGCCCTCCATACAGTCTAAAAAGTAAGGGTTCCACCTTGCCAACCCTGATATCCTGGGAAAATATACTTGCAAACTTCTTCATCGCAAAGAAATCCTACATTTGGAATTAACTTCCAAATGAAGTTAGAGCCATTTACAACATTCAGCGTTTTAAAAAAAAGGTTTGGACAGCTATCTTACGTTAGCAAACACATTGTCTATCTTCGAACCCTGTGTATCTCCTGATGATCTTTTTGAGTTTGGTCTGAGGAACATTTAACCGTTAGTTGCGCATTACGTGGATAACCACCCTAATGCCTCTCGACATGTAAACGCGGCGCTTATTAGTAAGTCCAGCATAACGACGTAATGTAAGCTTTATTTATCAGACGCTCACCTCATGCGGCTCTCTAAACCGCCGATTCAATTCTCCGTATGCCCGAATATATTTCGAGTACATAGAAAAATGCCACAACAAACAATAGATAGGGTTATATATTTCAATAATCGTAGCAAAAATAATGATATCGTATGAGTTCTTCCTCAAGAAATTCCGCTAGCACATTGTTTGTCTTAATAAATGTTATAACCCCACATATTCTCATCTAACGTGTAGAATTGCATTCTCCTTTCCGATCCCCACATCATCCACTGAGCGAGGAAATTTTTCTACGACGGATGGGCGCGCAGAACTTTGTCTTAGCTGAATAGTTCGCGAGATGTTCAACTTTTTGACGTTTTCGGGAAATCGACGAAATCCTACGGTGGAATCTACCCAATCGTTCTCTGGATTTTGGGATTTTCCGCCCTGTCTCGCCAAAGCCGACCTATCTTGACATTTTCCGGGGGCCAATTCTATCCCTAATGGCGAAACACTTCAAAGATGCGTTTGGGCATTGTCCCGAAGTGACCTTGAACTACTGAAAGAAGTGTCCACTCCACGACCCTGTAGAAAATGTATTATTGTAACATCCCGTTTTTTCAGACTAAATCTGTGAAGCGACCGAACTATCTACTTCTCTGTTGCGTGCGTCAAAGTTTTCATAAACTACATTCATTTGCCTGTTGACCATGTTCTTCTTGACGGAAGGCTTCACGTTTTGCTACTAGTTACTTATTCGTTTTTGTACGGTTTGCAAATATCTGCAGCGATCGCGCACAACCCAGCGTGCTTCTCACACATGCGTTGAGAAGTATATATATTATTATTGAGCAGATTACACCAGGTGTACAGTCTTCAATAGCATATTAGGGTGCAATATTTCCTCACCTGAAGAGGACTGGTGAGGAGAAAAATTGTGATGAACGTGGAAATGCGAGACAGTGATGTAAACCATGAGATGTATTTTGCCGTGCAGCCCTACCACGAGGTTACTGCTCAATAAAATTTTATGTGAACCAAGATTTGTTCGGAAATGAAATTATAACCTGGAGACCCGCAGTTTTGTCTGAAGCAAGTATACTGTCGAGGCTTGATATAGGTGTACTTTGACCAGCACATTAGCTGGTTAACGTGCTATTACTTATATTCCTCCAGGCTTTGACACTGGGACGGAAGAACACAAAAGTAGTCCCAATATGTAAAACTGGAGCGTGAACATGGTTGACATAGCACTTGCCTTTTCAACCAGTCTTCGTCAGTGAGTAGCTTCTATGATATTTTCAAGGGAATGTGACTCTCCAACTACTGTCACAGGGTTGAAATTTATTTTTGAAGCCAGTGTTGGCGGAAAAGTTACTTATAATCATTCTCGTTTCGAAATTTTAATAACGTGAAAACGTGCAAGGGGGCATGTAAGCCTTTTGGTTTAGCAGTGTTTGGGATCAATGATAGTCCCAAAACGCTGGTGAGATAGTGCGTGCTTGAGAAGTGGGCTGGCGCTAGGCAAGGTAGTACCAACATCAGCTGTGTTGGACGGGCATGATCTGCCAAGTGTATGGGAGGCACGATGACTGAACACGGCCATTTGCCGGGGCCGAGTTACAGTTCAGAATGTGAATGGTGAAAGGTCACCAAAAGTCTAGCCAAGATGGATGTCATATACGACGTGTCAACACGGTTAGTAGTGTAGATGTGGGTAAACATTTTCGAGACCGTGTCAGCATTAAATTTCACTCCAAGAGATCACCTACGCCAGCAAGAAAACAGAACCATCGATCATTTGCTAGTCCAAACAAGCATCGCGTTATAAATAGACATATCTTTTTCCCACTAAAAAGCCTTCCTCAGATTGATCAGAAATTTTGAAACAAACATATTTTCAGGCAGTAATTCAAATTGCATGCTAACTCATGGAAAATCTATCTCACTTTTGTGAAGAATGGGGGTTATGTTGAATAAACACAGCTAATGCTCATGATCCATTAACAAATTCCGTAAACTTAACGTGTGTTTTACACCGCAATGTCCCTCCTACTGGTGTTACTTCAACTTAGAACAAAGTTAACTTACCTAGTAGACTCAAACAAGTTGTTCAAAATGACTACATGCTACGTTAGATGGACAGGACAGTTCACACGTATATTTCGGCGAGGTTAAAACCATGGGACAGTAATGCCGTTCGCCGTTATCCAAACGTTTAAACTAGACTGAAGTTGGATTGAAAGGTCCGAAGTGTACAAATTATGGTGTACAAAGTCAACCACAAATGTAAAGTTAAGTATAATTTCACGTGGCTATAGAACTTCGAATTTTCTGGCTGCATAATTTTGAAAAACGCCTGGATGAGTATGGTGGACCAAAGTGACGCTCGACGAAAATCATTCAGCATTCTTGTCGCACTTTTGCCACTATCATGAAAACTGGGCGAAACAAACAAACACCGTCCAACTGAACGACAAACGTATCAATTTGTAGCGCGTTTTCATCCACTTTGTTCGAAGGATTTTAAAAATGGAGTAGGTTACATTAGCACAAGGAAAACTGTCTTCCAAAACTACTTTGAATGGCGATGCTAACTGGCCCGGGTCTATGGACGTAGTGACCCAAGTTGATAACACTTGGCCTCTCTACCAAGATCGCAATGAGTCATATTTGCCAAAGGATTCAATTCCACTCACCAGCAAGTTCTGCACAACATGATCAGATATTTTTTGTACAATATAGCGATAGTTACACTGATGTTGTTCAGAGATGTAAGAGGTTTCAAGAATTCAAACTGACAGTTGTGGCCTGAGCAGGCTTTTACAATCTCAAGCTGACAGGTACTTACTAAGCATCTAGAAACTAAGGTCCAGTTGCACCGGCCTGTATAAGTATTCCACGATTCTCGAGATGAACTGCGTGTAGTAGCTTTGTCCTTAATCATTCAGATTACGGGCGTGGCCTGTTTAGATACAGATAGCGCCAGGGCTCTCGACCAATCTGCACTGAGATTCATGAAGGAGAAAAATACATTCAGTGTTGGATCTGTCGAAGTTCGTCCGGTACGTTTATCGTCTTTGTTTGGCCTGACGCGGAGCGATGAATTTGTTGAGGATTGCTCGGTCTGTTTGTAGACAGCCGACGTTAGTTTTGTCTTTGCTGTGTGCAGTGAACGACCATGATGAACTTTGCACCAGATTTGCACGAAAAGTATGCCGTTTTCCTTTTAAACCTATCGCTGCTTCTCTACTGAAACCTCACTCCTTTACAGTGTTTTACACACACCCAACTTCATCTGTACGTGACTGTTTTTATGAGCTCATTTCCCGTTAACTGGTAGCCATTTGCGGACTCGTGTTTGATTACCCCATTTTGAGTGCCTTTCTGTAATTTATGTTTTCCGTTACGTCATAGTCACGGGAAGATAGCACCATTGTTACAACTTTTTGAAACAACACTGTATAAATTCCAGCTCTTTAGATCGCCTTGTCAGACATTTTTGGACTTGAAAAAGCCATGTTAACGCGACCTTCTGGATGATCGTTATTGGAATTGTTGGGTACGCGTTAGTTAGTGAATTAACTGAAATCGCTGAAACGATTTTATACTCGGTAAGAGAATAATGGGCTTATCACCATCTAGTTCATGGAAAGGTGAGGGTGTGTTACAGGATCTAGACAAAAATAAAGTGTGCAGGGCGAAGCGAGCTCATGTATGGTGCTCAGATGGTGTCCGTTAATGTGCAACGATTCGTCTAAATGATTCAATAAGCATACTGAGCGCTGCGTTCACCGCATGAGTGAACGGAAAGCGAAGTGTCCGGTGACTACACCCCTGACATTCAATGGTCTGCCAGCAATGGTCTTACAGGAATATGTAATGAAGAACATTCGGATTCCGGATAACGCTGTAGCGAGAAAGGCATCCAGTGACACACAAAGTTCATTGTTCAACGCGCTAGTTACCATGCTACGCGCACGCTCCTGTTTGAGTCGTCATTCCGGACCACAACACCCTTAATTTCCGCTCACACGTCGTGCGCACTTCGACCCGGTTTGTGTGTGTGCCTAACGCCTCTCGTCATAGCGTTTTTCACCCGCCGTTTTTAGCCCGTTAGACCAACCTCTTTGGGCATTGGCTGGTTCGGTCTTTCTTGCTGCTCGCAATCCACTTATTATGTCCTTTAGCTGTATTCTACGACCACGTTGAGATACTCCCCCAAATTCCAAAATAATCGTGCCCCGATAAGGTTATTCATCCCATTTTGCCTGCCGTGTCTCATCCGTTGGTTCGATCCACTTGAGCGATGGCTCATCCGGTTGTCCATGCTGTCCCCGACCCGCTTGTCGTGGGCATTTATACGCACCTTGCTGTAACGTCGATGTACTCCGCTGAGATCTGGAGCACCCGCACCTTTGGCTTGACAATCTACCACACTCGTTTCTCCCTTAAGGAACTTGCCACGATTGGGTCGGGGTGCCAAGTGCACAGCATTCATCCATCGCCCATGAAGCCCTTCGGTTGATGTGGAAACCCGTGTTCCTGCGGTTCGTGATGGTAACTGGTCCGCTTCACCGCCTTTTAAACTTGCCTGCTCCGAGGCCGAATGTTTCTAGTCGACCGTACTCCCTCACTTTCACTTGGTCTTCAATCCTGCGCCTCACGTCATAACTTTGCTTATTCCGGCGTTGTCTTTCTGTTTTTCGTTCGGACGCCCGGTGTTCCAGGTAGCATCGTTCTTGTGGTATCAATTGTCCTTCCCTGACTCTGAACACACGGACACCCAAGAGAATCTTTGACTTCCACCCGTAGGTCAGCCCGAATTCTGAACTCTCGGTTGTTGCGTGCTTCGTCCTGCGGTATCCAAACGAAACATCTGGTAGTCTCTCTTCCCAGTTAATGCCTATACTGTTCAACCGTTCTTTCATTGTACGATGGAACTGCCCCGTCAAGTCGTTTTTTTGTGGATGGTACGGCGATGTTCTCAGACGCTAAATCCTCCAATTTCCCAACATCTCCTGAAACTGCCGCTTCTCAAAGCATGTGCCCGGTCTGTGACAACTCTGTAGGCACTGTAAAGCGAGCCAGGACATTGTTCACGAAGGCGCGCGTAACCGTTCCTCTCGTCTGATCTGCTGTTGGAATAACTGCCACCAATCGTGTGAAATGGTCAATCATGACAACTGTGTAGCGATTTCCATTTGGAATTTTTGGAAGTGGACCAAAAATGTATATACCCCAGGTGTGTGCAACCTTCTCTGTTTGGATGGATTGCATCGGCGGTGTTGCTGTCATTGCCTCCCGGTTATGTTGGCAGTTAAGGCAGGCTCGAGTGAAGTGAGTTACGTCCTTCCGAATCGTGGGCCAAAATACCCTTCGCCACAGTAATTCAGGCACACGTTTGCGCCCTGTGCGAACATTTGTGTGTGCCAGTCAAATCACTCGTTCACTCTGATCCACTGGAACAAATAGCAGTCTGCGAGGTCGTCGTTCTTTCGGCACCTCTAGATCGACGACGAGTTGGCCGCTCTCCACACGTAGCCGGACCCAGAACTGTAACAGCTCATTCAATCCCGAAGTCAACTAATTGGGTTTGGTTCCTGCCAGTAAATGTTCGTATATTCCGCGTACTTGAGAATCTTTCTGTTGATTTACCAATATGTTTTTATCGGCAACTAATACTGCGTTAACGGGTACGTCTTCAGTTGGCAGCTTACTTTCCCGTATTGACCGTGACAGTGCATCATGCACCTCATTGTTCGTTCCGTTTCCGTGTCCGGTGGTAAAGTTGCAGTCTTGCAGTCGAAACGCCCAGCATGCAAGTCGTCCGCGCGGATTCCTCGCCGTCTTCAGCCGGATCAGGGGTTTGTGGTCGGTCTCAACATGAAAGGTAGTCGCTATCAGATAGGTCCTCCACTTTTCCAGGGCCCAGATGATAGCTAGGCGTTCTTTCTTCGTGGTGGAATACCTTCTCTCTGCTTCCGCTAGTGCTCTGCTGGAATACTCTATTGTTCTCTACGGTTGCGAAAGAACTGCTCTCATTCCAAAATCACTAGCACCAACTGACAGTGTGAATGGCTCTTTCGGTTTTGGGATCGTCGAGCACCGTCGAATGCTGACGGCTTCCTCTTTGAGTCCGTTGAACGCTGCCTCCAAGCCCTCGGTCCGTACAAGTTCCTTGTCATTCCTCAGCAGTTGAAAGAGTGGATACGCCTTCAGGGAAAACCCCGGCGCAAATTTCGTGTCGTAACCGACCATCCCGAGGAACCACTTTAGTTGCTGCTTAGACTTCGGCGTTGGAAAGTTTCTGATGGCTGTCAACTTCTCGGGCAGTGGTTGGATCTTCCAATTACCAACCATATGTCCCAAACAGACGACTGAACTGCGGTCTATTCGGCACAGTTCACTACTCATTTTTAGGCCGGCCGCGTCATTTCGCTATAATACCGTTCGCAGTCTGCCTTCGTAATCCGGTACTACCGTAGAAAATGCAATATTGTTTCCGTATACGACTGCTCTTTCCTGACCCTCCAGAATGAAAAGTAAGAGACGTCTGAAGGTAACTGGAGCGTTGCACAGGCCAAACGGTATTCTAAGGAACTCGTACCGCTGCCCGTTCACGCAAAAGGCGGTCTTCGCTCTTTCTTTCTTTGTCACTGGTCACTGGTAACCGAAACGCAAGTCAATGAGGGAAAGTATTCTAACTTTGTACAGGTGTGCGAAGATTTCCTCCATCTGGGGCATCATGAACGCGTCTTTGTTCGTCACTCGGTTCAGGTCTCTGAAATCCACGCAAAATCGGTACATCCCATTTGCTTTCCTAGTCAACACGATCAGTGATGGAAATGGGCTGCTCATCCGTTGAAATATTTCTCTCTTCAGCATTTCTTTTATATGTCTTCCCATGTCTGGAATCAATTTGAATGGTACCTTCCAGTGCACTGGTCTACAACATCACTTTCATTTGGTCCTCCCGAGTGTTCCAACAAGAAGGGGCAATTTTTCTCATCTTGATAATTCACAGTTCAACGGTATTTTCGTCCTTCAACAAAGAGGTAAAAAGGTCTCGTTCTACGAAATCCAGGAAATTCTTTTCGAAACCACTGTGCGATTTTGTTTGGAACACCCTCAGCTTATCGGAGGTATGACAGATTTTTCCTCACTGAAGAGGATAGTTCAAAGCCTACGATGTTATAATAAAATCTAGTAGTCTACGCTATATGGCCAGCACCGCAGAATAGATTATCTCGGTTTCGCAAACCACGTTTATTGAAAAATATATCGTGTCAGATTTTCGGGACCTTGTACGTAATATAACGGCTCTTTTGAAACCTATCAGAAACTCAAAAATCTCGACCATCCGGCGAGTAACACCAATAAGACGCGGTATTTTTGGAAGCATGATGAAGGCCTAGGGTGTAGATGAATTCCAAGATACTGGTAAGTCTAGACAACGACGGAACATGTTGAGTCTAATCACAAAGAAATACAACAGAGAAGTTCACGGTATTCATTCTGAGCAGAATAAGCTCAGGAAAATTGGGTTTATCGCCGATGAATTGATGCATAAACGGCATGAGACACATGATAACATATACCATTTACCCTCCCAATCCATGATAAGTGAGTTTAGAAAAAATTTCAATTCACAAGTTAACAGTTGGCCGACAAGTATACAACATAACCCAAGAATAATATCCCGGAATATGTTGAGGTTTGGAAAAACAGCTAGGTGTCTTACCGCAGCTGGAAGCTACTGCACATCCTCTCCGCAATGCAAGTGGACATATTTTGGAAACCACCCGTAGTCCCAAGGTTTAGCATGCAAATGAGAGTTGGTGTCAGTGAATCAAGGCTTGGTAACGAGGATGGTGCGGAGATTGTGCAACGAAGTGATCATGAGGGTGTACCTCGTCAATTTCAAACAGCAGCTCGGGAAACAGTGACATATCGTTGTCATCCAATAATTGTGGTGTTGTTTGCTGCTCCGTGACAACGTAACTGCGGTGTTTGACATTCTGCTGAAAGGTTAGCGAGTTTGAAACAGATACGCCTGGCACCCGCATAGGAGGTGCCTAGAAATATCTCCCAGTGGCAGGCTGCCCGTGTACTACGTTCTCGCGAGGCACCTCTGTGGCAGACAGTATCGCAACGGACCCACCACAAACGAACCGACGGTAGTATATTAGCCTAGCCTGATGGAAATTAACCTTAGAGAGTAAAACCTGCCGTTTGACGGCAATAAAGTAAGACATTAAATATCTGGTGATACTTTCGTGGTGTCGCCTAAAAGTTTGAAAATCATCCGTTTCCATAACAGAAGGCATCACGAGAGTTAAAAGTTTTGTTTTATTCAACCGTGAACCGGTTTATCTTTCATTCGGAGCCGAGGTCAAAATTAGCAATGGAAGGTGTTGCGACGATATAAATCCGCTATCCCTTGAAGAAGTTTCTCACATGTGATTGATATTTGACCGCCGTTTGTTGATGAATGATGCACGATATGTAAATCTGATGAGACATGCCTTACTACGTATTCTGTCGTTCTAGTTTATTGGAATTCGATTCCATCCCAAATTCCGTTTAGGTTATGGACTATTTACAGGGATCCGAAGATGTGTTCGAGGTTCGGGTATTTGTCAGCTTCAGCGAGTTCAGAATTTGCTTAGATATATACATAAAGGATTACAATGTTTTTGAATGCGCTTGGTTCGAGCAAAATATCTTGCAGCGGACACTTATATGATCATGCGAGTGTGATCGCTGTTGAGTGTACGTGGCAGATAGCGTTCCGGTGTATAAAATACAAGCGAAGTGAGAGCGAGAGCCGTGGATTACGTCGTGTATGGTGAGTTGAGTTCACATACCTCCCATTGCACAGTTCCCGCGACGCACGTTGTCAATCACGCTTCTTCCTGGTTAGGAGAAGAACCGGGTCGTTTGTTGGTTGTTTCACATTGAAGCACAAACACGATATAACTGCCTTCTCGCACGATGTGCATCCAACGGTAGGTCGGTTGCATGTTCGCGATGCTATGAGAAAACATGTAAGTTGATATGATTAACTTTATAATCAACATTCAGACGAATTCATTTAGAAGCCAATACTTGTTCCATCGCACGGCCATTTGCAACAACTCGGAAAAGTGGGTGAACACGTTTGTCTATTAATTTTGAAAGTTCAACCGGGATGTTGCAGTCGCCAGGCGAACAGACCCGGGCTTCTGGAACTACCCTTTTTGCAACTGGCCATATATAAAGTCCAAGTAGGCCATCCATGCACAGTCAGATGTTGTTCACTTCCGAAATGGAACAAAAACCGTTTGGAGAATGCGAATGGGCGACTACAAAGGCGCACCAGTCCCAGATATTAATTAGCCACAGCCACCAGTAAACTTTGGTTCCCCAGCGATGACAGCGACCACATTTGCTCTAGGCTGCTTCCCAATCCATCGACGATGGCTTACTGAATACAGTATGTACAAAAGCAGTATGTTCCGAGAGGTCACTGTCGGGCGTAAGAATGCATTTCAACTGGATTACAAAATGCTGCACCAGGGGTCGGCCAAAATGCACGATGTAAACCCCAGGACAGGAAGCCGCGTTTTCAAGGCTATTGTAGCTTCCACGAACAAGTCCACTGAGACAGCTAAGGCGGTGTTACCACACACAGACATCCCCCTTCTCCCGTCACACAACGCAGAACAGCCAAGGCAGGAGAGAAATGTTTACACGGCGGTGCCCTGTGGATATTGTGGTGACCCCGTTAATACGGATGGTTATCGGTGCGATAGGGACCAGCTACTTTTCTATGTGGAGTGCATGAATATTGTCTTTATATCGCACTGCCCCTTCTGCACAGGGCAGTTACAACCCCATCGCCAGGTGCGTTATGTTTCAGTAACTATGCTGGTTCGGTTGCACTGACCTTAAACACTGTCACCTCCGACGTTAAAACACTAGAAGAAACCATGTGCAGCGCCAGTAATAATTTATGATACCTCTGAAGATGAGTTTCGTGCTGTTCCCCCACGCAAGCGGGTTTGAGCGAAAGTGATGGCAAACGACTACACGGACGTCACTGGCAACCGTAAGTTATGTTACACATACCATGTTACCTACCGCTTAACTTTAGACCAGCATACAGGGCAAGAAGAGGTTTTCTACTGAAACGGGACCGAAGGCAAGGAGGCTGCAGAAATTTGGACAAAGTATTCCAGATAATGATGAACGTGTAATAAGTGTATTCCAACACTTCAACATAATCTTCACGTCGTGACGTTGTGACTATAGAGTACACACTGGTTGACCGTCGAGTGTATACGTCAGCGGGTCACCTTGAAAGACTTCACGCGGTAGTATGTTTTACTTCCCGTTTAGCCACTTCGTCTTTCGGAAGGCATATGAGGTTTCATCTCCTTGAGGGTTCCTGCAACTTCACAAACTTACCGATTTCTTTGTTACCAATATGCCAAATGTCACGCCGGATTACAGTGAGCTGTGTATACGGCAAGCAGACCACGCTGACGTGCTCCGACATTGAGTTTGGAAGTCATCAGCTGCATCCTTATACACTTGCCCACGGCGCCCCCAAATTTCAGTGGTTTTAGTTACACGTAAGGATGAACATGAACGCTTGCATTTATCAACTTTCGGCACCAATTCCGCGCAGTATTGATCTCACGAGTTTAAAAAATGAGTTACAACTTATACTGTGCACGTTTGTTAATCGTTCGTTGTTAATTCACTTTACCTACCAAATCACAGAACTTCAGCCGCCTCGTCAACCCATTTCGATAATAAATTAACGCGACTCCTCAGCGTTCTTGATAGAAATCCTACACACAATGAAGCAAAAATATTTTCCACAACAGAGTAGACATATTTCATATTTTTCAAAATATTCCGTCCACTATCATTCAGACGATTTTCCAAACTCATATCAACGGTCTATCAACGACAGCATTCACTTCCCGCGAATAATCTTTGGCGCATAGCTGGTCAGCAACTTCGGCAGTGCTTTCGAGCACATGAGAATCTGGCAGGAAAAAAGACTACCACTTTTCAGAAAGATGGAGGTTAATGCTCATGAAAATAAAGAAGGAGTAAGCCATTTGGGCTCCTCTGCCATCAGAGGATAGAGAATTGTTGGCAGGTGCAATCTGAATAATCGAGGAGATATAACCGATTGATTCTGTTCATTCTTCCTTTGATATGATTGGGCAAGCCAAACACTACTCACACAAGGTTGTGGTTGACCGTCTGAAATTGTTTATTCGGTCATACTTATTGTGGTGTTGGTGGAGTTGCAGTTAACACGCTAGCCTAACGAGCACGATGGTCAGAGTGCAAACTCTGATGTGAGCAAGAATAAACACTATTGATGAGAGCGAAACTCAAGTTCAGTACTTCCTTTCGAAGTAGGCTAGCCGTAAAGCATATCCGAATGCAAGCGCTGCGATCAAGTGTGAGTGGTGTCCAGTTTTGATTTTATTTCTCGGAAAGTCTGTGCTACCTGAATTTTGGATAAAGGAGCCGCCCGATTCTGGGTGAGTTTTGGAAGTCATCTGATTTGGAGGAAGATGCTCCAACGTTGTTTTGGTTCTACAATTTTCTGATTGTTTGCTCCTAATATATTTTTCGAACAAAATATAGGTAAAAATCCGAGCGTTTGGATGATATGGATAGGAGATTGTGTTTCACTGTGATTTATCTGAGTGAACATGTTTGGACTATGGGCTGTGCAGACTGTCAGTATTCACATCATCATGAATATACACAAGGATGTGCGCGGTGGAGGTATAAGCATCTGTATTTGCTACTTGCATAGTATAACCAGGTAAGCCTGTATAACTGGTTGCATTAACCGTTACACCGACCAAAGTGCACAGTGCCTGTTTCAGGGTCTTTCAAGAGGGCGTTAAACGGAATGTAATATTGAAACAACGACCCTAAATAATAGGGAAAAGAGTGCAACGTGCCGTCACGGTACTATTAACCAACCTAGCAAAGTAAACAAGTAGACAACTTCAACGGTATTCAACGATATTGATCGGCAGATGCAAATTCTTTACATGGCCGCGAGTAAAGCTGCGATATCCACACCAGCACAACGTAACTTATTTGTGGCAAATTCATATTTGCGAGGTAATGTGAACAGGTGCAGTGCTGCAGGTACAGCAACTCTCACGTTGTAGAGAGTCTACGAGACGTCGAGGGTGATCTCACTACAAATTCAGACAAGAAACGTTATAGAATATTTTCAAAATACATCAATCAGTGTAGAAAATCCTCGAGAATTGGTCAAAAAGTCCTGATCGCAGCATCTCCACTCACTCAATTTTTTTTCCGAGAATTTAAGATACGACAAACGGTTAACTTAAACTGGTGCGCATAAAGAAAATCATATTGTCGTCTCCGCTATTGTGCGGTTGTCACTAGCGCTGGCACAAGTGTCTGATTTCGTCGGATGTGACGAATTTGTGTTGGTTCGATCCGGAAGATTGTTCCGGCCAAGACTCCCGTCCTTCTTCCTTCAGCAACCTCAGTTGGGCCAATAGGGAACAGCCGAAAAAACAGCTTCGCTAATGGGCTTTCGTGATGGACTACTCGCTGGCGTACCTGGGCAGTGAGGTGAGTTCCTATAACTATACGGCAGAATTAACCTAGTCTTCGAGTGGACGCTGTTCATCGCGTAATAAACGAGCGGGTTGAAAAGGATAGCATGAAACATTGGGCCATCCAACAGCCAGGAAATTGTCTGCTACTGGCAACGGGTTGTTCTTTGCGGTCGAAAATTGTGCAGTGATTCTCACGTGCGTCACGGTAGCAATGAGAGTGGTAGAATGTAACGTGGAGCTTAGGCTAGCTTTGACCAACTTGTCCATCTAGATTTGCGGCCCCGTTTGATACAGATTATCCGGAATGAAATGAAAATAAGATTTTATTGGTCGAGAGAACTCAGATTTGGGGACGACATATTATTATGTGCTCGCAGTACGTCGCACGAACGGTCTTCTGTTCACTGCCACTGTAGATATCTGGCAACACCCAAAACAACCGATTACAAAGGCACCTGTAGAAACATCCGGTAGATATCGCAAAAAATGTCTGGATTAGGCCGATGACAAAAAGGCATGTGTCTCAAGAAGTATGTTGAGGCAGTTGCGTGTGTTCAGTTTGAGAAGACGGTCGCGTGTAGAATGGGAAAGTGATAACCACGTCTGCTGCAATTATTTACTCCTTTTTCACTACCATCTCTTCTTGCGTTTGAATTGCGTACGGCGAATGGTTCTTCCAAGGAACGTCAATGTCGGTGAATTAATGAGGCCTCATGATGTTCAGTTATCGACCCTCGTTCTCGCGCAGTCTGTCCCCATTTCCTACCGCTGAAACTTTGTTCAAATTAACTCATAGTTTTACCTACTTCTTATCGTTGCACTTGGCTGTGTTGACTTGAATAGTTTGTCTAGGATTCTGTATATTTGGTCGATTTGATATTAGGGTCTGTGTTCTTTTCTTTGCCGCAGCAATCAGACGTGATTTATCCGTTTAATAAGAACAAACTCTACCGCCTTCCCTGGGACAGAATTGGTCGGTGAGCGGGCTGGGAATTTATTAGACGCTCGATGCATCATAGACGCGACTATTTTGGATCCTCTATATTGATAGATGTTGCTATAGGCTTAAGCTCAGTAGGTCCCTAGGATTGACAAACAGCGTTTGCTTTTCTGCAGTTGCAGTTGGTTCTTGCTATCAAATTTCTTCGCCAAATTTACGATCCTTCCTGTTCTCGCTGCCAGCATCGCCATAGTATCACCAGTTTTGCACACCGATAGTTAAGGTGTGTTCTCTCCCACTCTTGCTATGTGTTCTAACTACACCTCACAGCAAATGCGAGTGTAACAGCTTATTGCTGTTTTCTATAGATTTCGACAGTAGGGTCTTCAGTTAAAACCGGGAATCTGATTTTTGTGCCCAGCTGGTTTTCACTCCCCGCTGGAACCTGCAGAGACTGCTGACGACTATTTCTACTTGTAGCATTTCGACTAGACTGATCGGTGGATCACCGTTCCTGCATATCCTTTTTTTATTGAACGCGCGATTAAAACAAGGCAAACAAATTCCGCATGCGTATCCAATTTTGGACACTTCATATAATTTACGTCTGAGGCAAGGTAAATCTTATCTAATCTATCCATATCTTAACTGCCTACTTGGTTTGCTAAGCCCTTGGATTTGTGGGAAATGTGGCAACCAACCTAGGTCGTCAGCCGAGATCAGCGGACTTCAATGGCTTAATCTCATGTTCTGAAGTACATGGTGCTTGTTTTAAAGTGGATGATTTTGGCCTAGAGTTTCCGCTGGCCCTTCCAAATAATCATATGCCAGTGTTGGGGAAAATAATTCAGCGCCTCCGACCGTCCCTTCGAATGCACGTAACTGTTTAATCCTTGAGCATAACAAACCGCAAAAGAAAAGAAAAGTATATACTGTCAAAATCTACTTCAACTGACTTGACTGGACAGACCTGCGTACGACCGCGTGAGAAAAGATTTTTAAAGTAACAAGACTTATGTAGGACAAAGCTCCCCTTGGGGAGAATGTCGTTAGGTATCACCCACATCTCAAACCGTACGGTCCAAGACCTGTTCAAAAAGACCTCGTTGATACCTTCGAGAGGTCAGCTTCGTTTTGCCCTACCACACTCATCACAAATTCCTTCGACAGTGTCAACGCTGCGACGATGCAGAACCGCTGCGTTGAATTCACTGATCTAATGGTTCACCTGGACAATCCCATTAGCATGCTGGATAATAATGCAACACCTGCTAAGAATACAGCTTACAGACCTGAGTAAGTAAGAAGAGGTGATCCCACAGATCTACATATCACTGTAGGGGTTCGAAGCGTCATCGTTAAGAGTGGACCAATTGTTGTAAAATTAGCCCATCTGCCGGCCAACCACATAAGGATGCATCAGATTTGGAAGCTTACCAAACTAGCTCGAAAACGAACCACTAATGGGGAAGCTAGCCTGATGGACCCTCCTCCGCCCATGAACCACCCAAGTGTACTCCACTGGTTTGACGTAAATACAGTTAACTACTCACAGGGCAAAACATTCTCATGTCAGCAAGTAAGAAAACCTGAAACCACAATTCGGAAATGAAATATGTAGTCAATTTCTACCTCAAATTGTTGGCTCTATATAAGCACAACACCCACTCTCCCCAGCTCAGTACACATTCTACTTCGGGGTTCTACTATGGCCTCACCTTGGCATTTAACGTTGCATGCCTGAACTCCCACATCTCGCTCAGTGCCCATACCTGCACATTCGTAACTCGTGTAAATTAGGTCCATAACTTGCTTGCCAAAATCACAAATTCACTTCAACCTTTTACTTTTCCAGCCACTTATGTACTGTCGAAACCTCTTCCCATAGGTCCACCTTACATTGCTCTAGTGTCTCGACGTGATCTGTGGGAAACCTTCTGGAATTTTCTGTCGAGGAGTCTAATGCATGCGCCTCCTAATCAGGCAGTGATGAGCGCAGTGTAAGTGATTCAACCCAAGCGACGTCATCACTGACCCTGAAACAAGATGACCCTACTATATTGATCTTGGTTACTGGCCTAAAAAGGATGTTTTCCGAAGAATTCGTTCACTCTGTTGCTTTCGGAAGCACACACTGGTTATAACAATGTATATTTTTACAAACTCCTCACATCACTTCAACTTTTAAGACTCGTATCTCAGATACTTCAAACACATAACCAAACACTATAGACTATCACACGTTCCGTAAAAATGGTAGCACTGAAAGTGACCGAAGGTGCATGATTTGCTCGGTGGCTAGCATTTTCTGATCTTCATATGGGTGATGATTCTTTGTCGTTAATATCACCTACTGTCCCCCACCAGCTACTTTTAGGATGTCCGCAAACCAAATAATGCAGATGGAAGCTAGACGAATCGACCTTACCCGCACAATTCAAACTAACTGACTGGAATATTAGCACGCTCAATCACACTTGAGCCTCTTTCACAGTTTTTGGAAGGCAAGCAGGCTTGAGAACGACAGAATGGCAAACAAGGCTTGTTTTCCGACTGATTGTGTACAAAAAACAGACTTGGAGTGACCAGTACATTTATTTCAGCAGTTTTGTTCCGCTGAACGAAAAGCGAAACCTCATACGATGCCTGGCAGATACAGCGTTAAAGATCAGCACCTCTGACACTTTACAAGTTGAGCTAGACTTCCTACAAGAAGTGTTCATGCAGAATGGCCACCCATTGCGTTTCATTCGGAGGGCGGTACAAGCGATGTGGTCGAAACTTAAGCCACCCTTTGTAAATAAGAAACTTGCGCTTGTTAGCCTTCATTTCAAGGGAGATCCAGTGGCCGAAATTACCTCCAGAAAGCTAAGAAAGTCAGTCTAAAACCAATTATTGTGTGTACTCATTTGTTTGCTGGTGTCAAGCATCATATATTGGTCGTACTACAGGGCCAGTGTCGGAGAGAGTGCGTGAACACCATCCTGCGTGGTTGAACAGCGGTGTCATTAAAACGGTTTCAAGCACAACTGTTGCTCACTTGACCGACTACGATCATTCTGTCAGTAAGAAATATGCTTTTCGGACTGTCTACCGAATGCCAAGGAATCGATCAAAAATGGTGAGATTCCGAGTGTTGACCGTTGCTGTAGCCATCAGCATCCAACTGTGCTCAAAAGAAGGTGGTGCGGACACTTAACCTCCCCTGGCCTACGATTTAGAAGCAATTGCGTAATTCAAAACAAACACGTCGTCCATGACCTATATTTTGTTGTGACTAGTCTGATGATCAAACACTCTGTCGTTCTCATGACTTCAGTGGGTATTTTTGAACGAATTAAGCGGGGATAGTTCTTCGCATGTGCACAAATGAATGAATGGCACCAACACAGTTTGGTACCGACTAGGTCAAAACGCCTTAGATCCCATTTCAACAACAGGTTGTTGGCGATGATGACAACCCAGTGAAGTCCATGTTATGAAGGTCCTGTTATAATGTCAGCCATCATATCTTACAGTCAACTTCAATTCGCGGGCTGGAGTACGTCCTCCACTCTGCCCAGACCCTTCAATTGGGGTGCATTTAATCAAGCCCCTGACCTTAACACTGCAACCGAAGTATTTATCAAACACTTTATATTCTGCGTGGATATCTCACACCCAAAAATTTGGAAAACACTGATCTGCACGGAGAACACATTGTGCTTACCCCGGGGAAGCGATATTAGCTCGTGAGTCTTAAACGGCAGTGGTGCGAAAGCACCATGTTCGTCCTGATAAGCACGCAAATAATACGTTCAATAATATGCATCAAGAAACTAAAACATGCCAAGTAGGCAAAAAGAACCGGGCGCCTGATAGGAATCAAAACCTGGCGGAGTGAATAGTTGATGACATCAGACACCTCCAGCAGAGATCCTCACTTTTTTGTGATAACTCTACAAGAAGAACATTTTTCGATTCTGCCGTTGCAGTCCATGCGGAATCTGAATGTATATTTTGTCACCTACTAAGCTATCCAGAAAAACCTGTTGCCTCCAACCCCTCCTGTAAAAATTGCACAATCATAGGTCATATTCCCATAGATGTGGACACACGATATTAGTTGGTTACTATCAAATCGTCATATCATCATTATCCCGATTTTACCCACCCCATTACTCTCACAATAGGAAGGGAGGGTATTTAATTTTTGTTTAGTAGCTACACATTATTATTTCCAACACCCATTTTTTCTTCCCTCTCACATAATCTTCCAAACTAATACCGCTTAAGAAGGTGAACCGCGACAAGACGTTGGCATATACTACTTCAGTAGATACGCCTGCGTTTTTTCTTGAGTGCCAGGAAGGAAAAAGAGAAATCACAACATCGAGCCCTGAACACCACAGAATCTGGTAAGCTGCACCGAACGCGGTTTTACGATAAAAACACCCACACGACTTGCTAGCTGAGGTTTTTCGGCAGCAGTACGCAATTCACTGATCGGGGAGATGCAATTGTTGTCATACTGTTGAACATTCGTAAGGCTTTTTATTGAGTCTCCCAAATGCCTTATGATCACAGCAGCAAACTTTGATAATCGCGCTCCCCAACTTAGTTGATATGCTTCCTACTGTGCGACCTTCAGCACAGGATAGAACACAGTCTTGCGAAAAATTATTTAGTTTTAGTGGCCTCCAGAGCTCAAAATGGCTGCGTTTCAACTTAGAATAGTTAGTTATTCCGATATCTGAGTGAAACTTCTTTGGAGGATAAGAGCCAGTGCGGATATCCATCACTTTAACAAAAGTCTAGAAACCTTTTAAATTTACTGAACGGCCTGGTTATTCGTTATCCGCGTTAATCTGAGGACTACTATCATGGAGAATTTGACAACGTGCGGAGAAATTCGCTAGTGAGTGGCATTTCGCCAGCCTCTTTATGTTGACTTGGATTATCACACGTAGTCTTAGAAGCACTGCCCAGTGCTTTGGAGCCCACGGGTAATTCCTGTGTGAAATATCCTCCACGAGATTATATTCACTTAGAATAAGTGAGTTTAGGTCCCACTTGTGTTTTATCACCTTATGAGTTACGTTAGGCAGCGTTTCTTGACCACCGATTTGTGTGTAAGGCCGCGCACACTTGAAATGGTGGAAAATGAATTGGCTCCATTCTGTGCCTCAAACGACCACATCGTAAACTCGCAGTCATCTTCGTTTTGTCCCGCTGGCGTTGAGCAGACCGAGTAAACTCAAGTTGTTACAAAGTGTTCGCTCTGACCAAAACGTTCAGCGTATAGAGAGAACCTATGTCCAAATTCGGCGGTAATGGTGTCACGAAAAAATCGTTCATCAACCAACCAAGAGGTAAAATGGAGTGATACACTTACAGGGCTTCTGTGGACATTGACGACCATAAGGCGGACATACGGGCTAGTATTCTGCTCGGAAAATGCCAAAAAATGCCAGCAAGTCTCCTTCGGACTCTGTAATCGGTGCTCCCCGTGAAACAGTTCTGGTCTCCATGCCAAGCACTGCCCAAGCTTCCCCAACTTCTTTAACTAGTGTTATAAGAAATCCACATAAATTAGAAAGATGATATTTTGCCGGTTTTCATTATCTCTGAAGCGGGTGCACCAATTCCGTAATCAGGTCTGCCTGAAAAAGTTCTAATACAATCAGCCAGAAGCTGACTTTCTTGAATACAGACCACGAAAATTCGAAGGAGTGAAATAATCAGAAGATTGCAAACCAGATGAAGCTATAAGGTCGTGTTTGATATCGCATATCCTTGCGAGTAATCCACACCTTCTTATTCTCAATGAACTATCTACAACCTCTCTGTGTTGTTGAATGTCTTTTCCACTCTATATATCTACCATGCGGAGCGAATAGACACAAAAATTCGGCCTGTTGTGAATTCCAAAACGCCACGGTCATTTGCTAGTTTGGATCCATTTTAATAATAACAATAATGGTATATTTCTCAACCCATTCGTGAGAAACACGCTCAGATAAGCGTGATCAGTACACACATTTTAACGTGACTACATAACGTTCATATAATTGTTAATTGTACAAGACACCAATTATGGAAATGGAGTAATAAAACGGACAAAATAATAAAGCAAAACTCTAGTTTATGAAGAGGCAGAGGGCTCACTTGCTTCTGAAACAATAGTTCTCAAGATTATCAATATTCGATAAAAAAATGTTAAGCCGTTACATCAATTAAAATAAATAAATAAATAATATATATTTCCCAACGCATATGTGAGAAGCACGCTTGGTTATGCGCAATCACTGTGGATAGTTGCAAACCATATATAAACGAATAATTTAACAGTAGCACAAACGTGAAGTTTCTCGCAAGAATCACGTGGTCAAAGAGGAAACGACTGCAGTTTATGGAACTTTCACGCACGCAACAGAGAAATAGGTAGTTCGCTTATTTCACCGATTCAGTCTCAAAAAATGGGATGTTCCACTAATTCACTGTTTACAAGGTTGTGGGATGATCGATTTTTCAAATATTTCAAGGTCACTCCGGGAGGGTGTCCAACCGCGCCTCTGGAATTTTTTGCTGTTAGGGAACAAAACTGGCGTCCGGAAATTGTCAATATAGATTCGGCTTTCTAAATATAGCTACTAGGATATGTAAAAATCCGACCCAATGCCTTCAGGCTGTGAGATTTTGCATGTATATTGCTGCCGCTAATGGGCTGTGATGAACTACGAATGCACTTGAGCAAAAATCACTTAATCGTGTTGAAAATGACACTTTTTCGAACACAGAAATTCCTGACCGTAACCTGAGTCATTTTTAATTAATCGACCAGACATTTTTAGCATGTTATTCGTTGCCTGAAATATACTGCCGCCCCACGCTACTGGAGGGCGGGCTGTGTACATAGACTTTCGCCATGTTATACCTTAGAGAAGGCTTGATACATCCATGTATTTGAGTGACCAACACTACTTGTCGACATAGCACAAACTTTCTGTTAAAGGTTACATGTCGCACCATTCGTAATGGTCCACGTGGCAATCTCACGTCTTCCCGTTTACCACGCAAAATTTTGCCCCATTCACCACTCAGTAAGTGGCGTTCATCCGAGAAGATATTTTACAACGTCTGAATAACGGTAATCCCACGGTTGTTGGGGTGTTCAACTATCGAACATTTCTGAGCAGCTAAATAAGCACTACCCAGTTATCTGTCCACTGGTAGAGAAATTCCAGAGCTTTCTTCCGTTATTCTTCTCCATGACTTCACCCTCGTCTTCTTCTGATGTGTTATTTTGAATAGCGACCAAATCCTTCTAGTTTGACTCTCAACTCAAAAACACTTTCTGTTATGATTTTGGCCATCATTTCAGTTATAACCTTTAAAACAGGAAATTGATGAAAAATCACTTTCCTGGTTGACACACGAACAGCGTCCGATCCACTTTACTGGTGACGCTCAATTTTAATTATTTTGTTAACTGTTACTTCGTTTATTTTACTTGTATCTCAGTTGTTACTGGAATTGCACATTTGTCGTACTGCACTGTTATTTCTTATGTATGGTTTGAAAAATTTGCGCACTGATTGCGAGCAGCCAAGCGTGGTTCTTACTGACGTACTGAGAGATATTTATCACTTTTGTCAGAATTATCTAACGTTGTTCCCTTTTCAAACTACATACCAGAGGTAATTCGAACTCCACATGTTTTCCTGCACACTACCAGCCTCCTTCCACGTTTTCTTTGTCATGCTGCTTGTTACGCTGGGTTTTTCTATTAGTTTTGTCTCCTGCAACCTATCTGTCCTGATTTTAGTAATGTTTGAGCGCATGGTGTAAACACGTTATGAAGCTGTGGATATTACAACCGGTGTGTACATTATATTCGCTAAATCAAAGTGACACCGGAATTCTATGTCTTCTTGGGAAGTTGGAGACATCTGAAATGAAATATCGCCTTGGGATGAATGAAGAATAAGAAGCAAAACACAACCTGCCCAAACCAGTTCCTTGTTTTACCTCTGTACCTTCCGCTACACGGGCACCACACTCTTGGAGGACAAGTAAGTGGGAGGGTAAGATGGAGATGTTAAGACATTCGAACGACCTCATGACGAAATTCACTGTGCTACCCTTACTCACATATCCAGGAATCGATGTAGATCTACGTCTGTTGACGCCATGAAGACTAAATAATGTGATCCAGAGAATGACAAAAATATATTTCCTGCCAACGCAATGCGCTCAAGCAGTTATCTGGGAGTAAGGATGGAGAAATAGTCCTGGCCTAATACTTCCTCTGTTTTCAGCAAGTTGATGACGCCCTCGAATTTATGTCGTTAATATCTTTTGAATTTCAAGCGAAGTTGAACGAATGAACGGGCGACAAAACCAAAAACACTTCAGATATAATGTAGGTGAGTAGAGGACGCACAAGTGAAAGCAGCATTGAACAGATTATTCCGAAGAAATCATCAAATTTTATATCACATACGAAAAAAGAGATATTCCTCTACTTCCGCCCGAGATTTATCCACTTCCTCTAAAATGAGGTTCCTTCCAACTACAGTGGGGGAACTCCACAACTAAGCCCCGCCATAAAAGTGGCTCGCGACATGGCGTCAGCAATTATCGTCTCACCAACCATAATTATATTCGTCTTACTATGTTGGGAAGGATATTCAAATGCCGCATGGTCGAATTCTTATTATCACCAAACAACAAAAGTTATTCCATGACGTGGCAACTGAAAATTCTGAATCATGTGACAGAATATTATGACAACGGGGAGACGATTATCATTATATTGTCGGAAAGGGCGAAAGAATTCGATCATGTGCATCATAAGCGTCTTCTGCTCAGAATAGCATTGTATAGCATAGGTGATCCACTGCTTAGCTAGTTTCGTCCATACATCACAGGCCGCACACAAACAGTGGAAATAGAAGAAAATGGCTCAACGCCCAGACCAGCCACTAGTGGGGTAATACAAGGAAGTGTTTTGGGACCGTTACTCTTCCTCATATATACATATATATACGATAAATATGAAGTTATCAAGCATGACAAACTATTCCTGTTCGCTGATGATACCAAACTTGTACGTTCTTCCGACGAACGTATAATCAACGACGCCAAATATCATAACCAAACCAAGTCGCTGGAAACGTGGTACTACTGTCATAAATAATATAATCAATTTCAAGAACAAACCTCAGTTCGTTCGCGTTCGTGGGATAAAACAGTGTTTGACCGTAATAGGCCGTCAAGGGTCCAAAGGGCACGTCAAGTGCAAGCACAAACGACCGACAGACAATGACGAACCGACCGAATGCGACCAGATCGGTCTGATGTGTGTCTAAATACCCGGGCCTCGGGCAGATTGATGGGCTGGTGACAGTTCAATGGCGGACCGTATTCACAGGGGTTAGGTTGGGTGAGACTGACAGATGACAATAGGTGTGGGACGGGTGACTGAGATTCAATGACTGAGGGAGGTGGGCTGGAGGAATTAGTACTTTAAGATGTGTTGTGGAAATAACGGAAACCAGCGTGTTCTAGGACGGGGTCACGAGGAAGGGCGCGACAGCGTCAAGCGAGGGGAATTTCGGCCTCCAAAATTGTCCTACATAACTTTTTCACGGCTTTCCTTCTGGCAATCTAAATCCACGTTTAGAACATATACGGAAGGAATTCGTGTCGATATAGACTCGGTGTCGAACTTGGCTGATGAAAATTTCAGCCGATAAATCCCCTATCGTTGTTTTTGCTTGTCACGTACCATCTTACCATGAAACTGAACGGTCACAGCATATCGACCTACTCAAACTCATTCAACCTTGCAGAAAATATATCCTTTCTAGTTGCTAAAACTAGACGGACGATAGGTTACAATAAACATTCATTCTTCTTACCTGCTGTAGGACAACACCTTTATATACCGTGCGCGACCCCAGTTTGACTACCGCCTGTTCATATATGGCCACCTGCGCAACTCTGATAGGCCAACTCTAGAAAGCCTCCAACGTGCATTCACGATAAGCTTATTGGGTTATCCATCTTCTCTGAGCTTCAGAGAAGGCTGCCAGGCGCTTGCAACCGCTCCTCCTTAGTTACGGCAACTCAAGCTCAACCTTGCCCTCGTGTATAATCCGGTGTGTGGCAATAAATTCACCATCAGCGTCGCGGCTCGCTTACAAAACAGTTCGAATTATAACCTCAAGACCAATAACTTCGCCTTAGCAGCTTTTCAATCCCGGAAGAAACTACGTTCCACTTTTTTCCTAGTAAAATATTCCTACATTCGAAACAACCTCCGTATGCAATTAGAGCCAGTGAGAACATACACCAATTCAAAAGAAGCTCAGAAACTTCCCTAACAATAACGGACGCCATGTCCATTTTCAAGCTCTACCTTTGTGAGGACGTTATCCTTGAAAACGGAACCAATAAAACCTGACGAAAAACCCTCTGTGTTGCGTGATTTTTCGTCACGCACCCCTTGAACCGACAGAACCAAACCATTTCAGGATAGATCTTGCACTTTTGAACTTGTCAACGAACAAGAAAACATGTCTATTGTCAACGCGTATGGGTGGCAATACACATAGGCTCGTTGGTAACGACCCAATCATCCTGGTACGCCCTTACCCCATACTTATTGATAGCTCGTGTGTCTGTGTTGTAAACCACCATGCAAAAGCTGAGTATGCTGAAATTGTTTGAGAAAAATCAACCTGTTCTTCTCATGACTTCATAATGACCTTGAGTCGCAGCTCTTCCTTTTTCTCCCCCTGATAGATCAACTGGCAACCTCTCGGTATTGTCAAGCATTGGTCTCATTCTGTATATGGGCCGTACAGAGATAAATTACATTTAAATCCAGCAGTAATCGTATACTAGGGAAAGCTGACAATCGACCTCTTCTCGCGTTATTTGATAACAGCTGGTCGCATATGGTGTATATTTCATCAATTAACACAATGTTATTAACGTCACATGAAAGGTTATGCCAGAGTGTCACGTCCCATTGTTCGTCATAGCTCACAGTCAGTTTTACGTTCTCCCGTCTATCGCGTGATTTCGCTTTCCATTCCTACTTTCACTGATATATCCCGCGCGAGAAAACATTCTACCCCGCCCGGACACTCGAAATTCCGCAATGGTTGTGCATATCGCGAGCTCCTCAAACTTCTTTAGAATTCCAGTGAAGGATGTCGGGAGGTCCATCCGTTCCCCGCACAAGTAAATGCGTTCCCACCTCCCCCCATCATGAGAAAATTTTGTACACATTTTCCCGGGACTATCTGCTTAGAATAATGATCAAATTCCTCGCCAACACATCTCATTCGTCCTCCAAGCGCCTCTTTTTTGGCACGACCTTGAGCATTAGGCCAGTGATCACCTTATGGAGTCCCGATTGATGCAACATATCAACTAATTTTATCGAATTGTGTATATCCCAGTTAGTGTCGTCTCAAAAGTATGTACCTCAAAGTTTTCCCCCTGAAATTGAATTTTTCCTCTCATATGATGTCTGTTTCGTTGCTCTGTTCACATAGCTGACTCATTGTACAATTTACGATTGTGGTGTTCAAATGTGTATATGGCTTTAAAATCTGTACGCTGATCACGCTCTACTGAGCGTCTTTCGCAAAAATACGTCGAGAAGTATATCGTTAATGTTCATAATGTGAAATACGGAATAAAATTACGTGTTGGAGGTGAGATATGTTAATTTTATTCGGGGGCTTAACAGACTACACACTCTTTGGTATAAACCGTCTATAATGACAGACAAGTCCGCTGACCTGATGTAGCTTGGTGTTGGTATAGGAACGTGGAAACGATCGGATGTCCCTAAATTTAAATCCAATCTAAATTTCGTTCACAGAGAGGGTTCGACCTGAATGCCCGCAGTAACCTTACCTGGATAAACGGATATCGCGGAAGTATGAAGCAAGAGCTTTCGGAAGTTAAGGATACGCGACCGCGTTGATATCATTTGTTTGTACGTTAAGAAAATTTAGTTCTCGGGTTACTCTACTGATCAGACGCTCAGGGTGTCTTATTCTTACAGAATTTCTCGGAATTTTGGAAAGATCCAACGGACGGACGATATCTGTCTTAGCTTACCTTTATATGACATGAATAGTAGGTAGTAGGCTCGGATGAGATCTTTCTAATCAGTGGTCGTTTACCTACCAGAGAAGGGGCTGGATCCTGGATGTTTGGTAGAGAATGCCTGTCTCATGTAGTGACCGTCCAGTCCATTGTATTTTTTGCAGTAAGAACCGATCGCCTCTAACTTCCCTTCATATCAGTCACGGAGGTAGCGTCAATGGGCGTTGTGAGAAACGGATTATACCGCAAAATATGTTGGAACTCGATTTGGGCGATGCAAAGATTTTTCACTTACATCCTTCATGGTAGCTAAGGCTAGTCGCAGTGATATTATGATCACAGCCGTAGCTGAGACGTGTGAATCCTTCGACTGATGGGTGAGTTCTGTAAATTCGTTCTACATGTGGTCGTTATTGTTAAAAGGGACTCAAGGTTTGTAGTGACCTGCCCTGAAAATCACCCCAAATTGCTTAAAAAAGTGAACGATTGGGGTGATATCTGATGCACATTTCATGATGAACACCTAGCAGGAACCATGCAACAGACTTATATCTGATCAAATGTAACGGGCGTCGTATGCGCATGATGGGGCATACATTTGCCCTGAGGTAGTATTGTCAGAGGAAGGTTCTTTATGCCAGGTCGCACAATATTACCTTTATTAGGATTGTCCACTAGAAAACCTGCCCAAAATTCTCATTCTATACATCAACGGATTATACACGCGTGCAAGGTTGAGCTTGAGTTGCCGTAACTAAGGAGGAGCGGTTGCAAGCGCCTGGCAGCCTTCTCTGAAGCTCAGAGAAGATGGATAACCCAATAAGCTTATCGTGAATGCACGTTGGAGGCTTTCTAGAGTTGGCCTATCAGAGTTGCGCAGGTGGCCATATATGAACAGGCGGTAGTCAAACTGGGGTCGCGCACGGTATATAAAGGTGTTGTCCTACAGCAGGTAAGAAGAATGAATGTTTATTGTAACCTATCGTCCGTCTAGTTTTAGCAACTAGAAAGGATATATTTTCTGCAAGGTTGAATGAGTTTGAGTAGGTCGATATGCTGTGACCGTTCAGTTTCATGGTAAGATGGTACGTGACAAGCAAAAACAACGATAGGGGATTTATCGGCTGAAATTTTCATCAGCCAAGTTCGACACCGAGTCTATATCGACACGAATTCCTTCCGTATATGTTCTAAACGTGGATTTAGATTGCCAAAGGGAAAGCTGTTAACAAGTTCATATCCTCGGCGAATAGGAATAGTTTGTCATGCTTGATAACTTCATATTTATCGTATATATATGTATATATGAGGAAGAGTAACGGTCCCAAAACACTTCCTTGTATTACCCCACTAGTGGCTGGTCTGGGCGTTGAGCCATTTTCTTCTATTTCCACTGTTTGTGTGCGGCCTGTGATGTATGGACGAAACTAGCTAAGCAGTGGATCACCTATGCTATACAATGCTATTCTGAGCAGAAGACGCTTATGATGCACATGATCGAATTCTTTCGCCCTTTCCGACAATATAATGATAATCGTCTCCCCGTTGTCATAATATTCTGTCACATGATTCAGAATTTTCAGTTGCCACGTCATGGAATAACTTTTGTTGTTTTGTGATAATAAGAATTCGACCATGCGGCATTTGAATATCCTTCCCAACATAGTAAGACGAATATAATTATGGTTGGTGAGACGATAATTGCTGACGCCATGTCGCGAGCCACTTTTATGGCGGGGCTTAGTTGTGGAGTTTTCCTACTGAAGTGGGAATCAAGTAGAGAAGTGTCTATTTTCTCGTGTTTTAGAGCAACGGGGTGAATGCCATCAGGACCAGGTATGTGAGAAATTTTGATGATAGCTTACTGGGAGCGTGTGAGCCCTGCATTATCAGGGATATGGCTTGGGAACCTACTTATAGTTACAAGAAGATTTGGGGGCAGCATTCGTCCTCCAATACTGAAGGAATCAGCAAACTATGAATTAATGACCTCATGGATTGTTACAGGATTATCTACAGTGGTTTTGTCTTGCGGTGTCACTACTGATATGGCAGGGCCTCTCCCATTGTTTCTGCGTCTCATCCGCTCCACCAACAGCAAGCTCTTATCTGCGCTGTTAAGCGCACGTTTTTCCTCACTCATGTTGATCATTTTGGTTCCATGCTCAATAACATTGAACATTTTATGCGTTTGCATGATGAGAGAGAAGTCGCGTCTTTTGCGGTACCGTGATTTAAGACTTTCAGCTTACCTTGCTCCTTTGTAGTGGGAATTATGGCAATACCGTACACATTCCAGTGTTTTGATCTTAGCGGGGCTGAGATGTTCATGCAAGGCCTGAAGTGTTCAGTAAATACCTCAGTTGCACTACTAGGATCGTAGGTGAAAAAAATGTTCCACTCCAGAGATCTCAGCAGTGTGGTGATCACGTTCCATTCGACGAATTTAGTTTGGCGGTAGTGTACAACGTTCTACTATTTAACAGCTTTTAGGTCGAACATGAAGTTGACTATTTCATGATCACTACCTGGAAATTGTTCCAGCAGGGATGCCTGTGGTAAAGATGAAGTCTAAAGCGTGGTTCTGTTTAGTAGACGCAAAACATGTTGACGCCAGGCGGCCAAGCGCGTGGATGTCAAAGACGGTTGGTATCACTACCTAGCGCTCGCACTTCACGAGGCAATCGAGGACTTTTGCGGATCTAAGCAAGTTCGTGCTTTAATGTTAAATTCATCATGGTGCCGGTAACATCCTGCTCTTTACAGCAATCGTGAACGGCTGTTTCCCGGAAACGGGTTGCGGTCACCCACACCTCAGTAAGCGACGTTCAATTTGCCGACGTTATCTCATCTAGTGGTGTATTGGAGTGATCAACACGAACTAACCATCACCGGGTTATAAATATCGATTTCAGGAGAGTATTCTCGCGTCACTGTGATAAAGGCTTTCATTTAATCGACATCAAGGCAATTATAGCTTCCGTAGTTATTGGGTTTGAAGGGGGAAATGGACATTTCAGCGCGAATTCTGGTTCTCCGAGTATTTTTCAGATTTTTGAAGTCGGTAATCTAAGTAAAATTCCTACAGTACACCAACTGTAAGTAAGCAGCATTGATGTGGAAGTTGGAATACAATGAATGAGCGCCAAAAGTCTCGGACTGGTAATGAAAAATCCCTCACCACACCCTCACCTCACAACGTATTATCACCGTTACCTCACTTTTCCCAATCCTATAAATAGTTCCACTGCAACTTCCGAAGTGAAATTCATGATGTTCCAACTTGAGAATGACCGATTTTTGCGACGTTTTGAAGATATGGTGGAAATGGGAATAAAAAATCATACGATGTTGGCATTGTGTTTGACCAAGAATATCAGCAAACTTGACGGTGAAACACGTGTGACGACGTTTCCAGCCTTCTTGTCTACACTGAATTTATGCTTTCTCTTTTCTGTAGGATTTCAGATATAAGTCTACGAAATGGTGTTCATAAAAATGGTCGTAAATGACATTATCATACGGCTGTTTCTGACTTCGCTGCCTACAAAACAGCGTAGATAAGAGTATTACCTCCCACTTTGCCGCCCAAAACATTCAAAAGTCAATTCTGTTCACTCCACTGCATTATTTCTAACTTGACTGAGATCACGTGTCGTTCATAACAAACACTACACGGTAACAGATTAACCGAAACTGTCGGCTGGTCGCTGGAAGGAATATTTTTTAGTCGGTCATCAAGTGATGACTGGAATGCCAGTTATTTACCGCAGTGCAGGAAAATATTCCCATCAACATGGCAATCGGAAGGATTGAAAGTAATTCTTGACATCCAACACCGGGACTTCAAATAAATTTGCCGCCATTTTCGCATGTGTCTGATCCTCGTGTTGTTCATCGTAAAACTCAGTCGGATGAAACAGCCAAGGTTGTGAACCAGTATCGCATAGTCGGACGTTATTCATACCTCAAGCCAACTGCATGGAGCAGCTAATTATGTGGGAGCACGCTACTTTCTGTATTTGATAATCGGGCCATATATAACAAGGTAAATGTTAAAGCAACCACTACGGCGAGTCACGGAAACGATCACTACGTAGCGTACGCGATAATGGATGTTAGTAAATATCTTGAAACTTGCTTTCCAAGTTATCGTAGTGAATGTTATGCTGGCCTTAAAAGCTCAGTGTAGCGAGATCATGTATGCTTCAACAATTGTGTGATCTGTGAATCTGAATGTGTAAACTTTGCTAACGATTCCCTGAAGGTAATTTAGAAAAACGGTCAGTAAATACTATGGATATCTTGTTTTTCCTCATGTCTATCGACAAAAAGTGTACAGGAAACAGACTGTGAATGATCGGGACGGTTAAATTCACTGTTTCGTTCAACGAAGTTAAAAGCGGAACACCAAGCGACATCTGAGAGGCAGGGCGTTAAACGTCAGCGCTTTTGTCACGTTACAAGCTGAGCCACATTTTCTACAATGTGTTCTTGCAGAATGGCCGCACAGTGCGTCTCGCTAAGAGGAGGCAGACTGCACAGCGGGAGCTTAGGTTGCCTTCTGTGAATAATAAAGTTGAGTTCATCGGTCTCATTTTCAAGGCAGACCTCATGATCGGAGTTATCGCGAGGAAGCTCGAAAAGTCACGCGATGCAGTCTATTCTGCCACTAGCTTGCACGTGAACCTCCCTTAAACACTTGCTATCAACTTGTAAGTCGAATGCAAACTTTCACGGTCTACAAACACGTCCTTTTGCACTCATTTGCTTGTTCTTGTCAAACATCGCACATTGGTCACACCATAATGAGATTAAGCGATAAAATGCGTGAACATCGGTTGAACATGGATCACACCGCCGCTGATTAAAACGAATTCAATTGCGGCTGTTGCTCACTCAACTGACCCCAACCACTTCTTCAATAAGAATGGTGCCTTTCAGGCTGACTACCCACTGCCAAAATATTTGTCAGGAAGCGTTGAGACTCCTAACGCTGACCCCCCTCGAGACCATTAGCCTCTGATCGTGCGCCCCAGGCTTCCACGGTCAAGAGAGGCTTGTACGGAAACTTAAAACTCCTGGCTCACAATGAACTGAACGACAGATTGAAAAGTGATTACGTAACCAGTAACAAACATGCCGTCTATGGAATTTACTGACCATTTTTCTAAATTACCTTCAGGGAATCGTTAGCAAAGTTTACACATTCAGATTCACAGATCACACAATTGTTGAAGCATACATGATCTCGCTACACTGAGCTTTTAAGGCCAGCATAACATTCACTACGATAACTTGGAAAGCAAGTTTCAAGATATTTACTAACATCCATTATCGCGTACGCTACGTAGTGATCGTTTCCGTGACTCGCCGTAGTGGTTGCTTTAACATTTACCTTGTTATATATGGCCCGATTATCAAATACAGAAAGTAGCGTGCTCCCACATAATTAGCTGCTCCATGCAGTTGGCTTGAGGTATGAATAACGTCCGACTATGCGATACTGGTTCACAACCTTGGCTGTTTCATCCGACTGAGTTTTACGATGAACAACATGGTGAAAAAACACACCGGGATATGAAGAGAAATTATTATTTGTGTAGCTTATGTTGTTAATCCTCGACTTCTGGTAGCTCTTCCAATTAAACCAAATCAACTCACAACGTCTGCCGATTTGCTGGATCTAAAACAGTCGGGTCTGTGATATAGCGGGCGTTCATAACTTTTGAGCTGGCCGAACAAACGATTTGGATCAAGAGACGAAGGCCGCCATACTGGCGAGCTTTTCATTATTAAGGTGATAAGGTACAAGAAATTTACCACAAATTCGATAGAAGAAACCAGGAACAAACCTCGATACTGGGTCCATCATCTATACAAGTCCGTAGATTAACGGTTCACGTAAGTTTGGTGAAATATAACAGCCCCTTTCGGCGGAGCTTTCGGGTGCAGTATGAAAACTGCGGTACACATGGACAGAGGCTCAGTGGTGAGAAGCAGAAAAGAAAAATCCGCGAGAGGACAAGTTTCCGCAGGTAAATAGTGTCCAAATTCAGCAATACATCAAGGTTTAACGCTCTTGCGAGAAGTGATTTGCCGCACAAGTAATTCGAGTGGTTATGTCAGCCTTCGAGAGGAGGGCTCGCCATCTGTTCGGAGGAGATTTTGAGCGTAAAAGGTGGATTGACGAGAAAGGGGACAGATAGAAATAAAGAGCGTGGTCACCGACTTCCTACAAAATATAGTTGTCAAACCATCAACACAGAGAGCTACCTTAACGCGGGAGACGGGCGTAAAAGTTTAAATTTCGGTGGGGTGAGCAGCAAACCTCCAGTAATTCCCAAAGGCCTAAAACGCATGCCCAGGAGAGACGTCATTACTGATGTGAGGAAACGGTGATCGTGAGACTAGGAAACATTGGTCTAAGCGATAGAATACGAGTCTCTCGCTGGATACCTGAACAGTGGGCACGTCATCGGAATAAAAGGTGTGACAAACGGTGCATCAAAGATGAGGGTTTCTGCGTTTGAATCTTTTTGATATGTACCCCACAGGTGAGGTCGGATGCGGTACGCAAAATAAACACTGAGGAGATACGAGTCGAAGATTGTGTGCGGAGTCATCCAAGAAATGATGACCCAAAGTGAGGGAATCAGTTGCCTCTGAGGTGGCGAACGGAATCGTAGTATCATAGTATTCAACCAGTGAAGTGCGCCTCCTTGCTGTCGGCTGAAAAAACAGCCGCATAACAATTTGAACTAGAGATATTTACACAATCGTGGATGGCAGGAACGACCACAAGATGTTCACATACATTACCAACAGAATTATATTCAAACGAGCCTTTTGCCGTTTATTCCAAGAAAGAAACGCTGAACAGTGGCTCAGTGAATGCCAAACTTCTCGTTATGTTTGGAGCAGTGGAGGAATTTTGATTTCGTAGATATGATGTCGCACTGGTGCCCGATTCGAGTCACGTCACCCTCGACCATGTTATTTACTGCTATGCGAAACGAGGTATCTCAATATTTCTGCTTCCGACTTTCATCAGCAACTCGCTGAACATCGAATTGTTTTAGTAGCTCAGGAGCGACCTTGAGCCTCAAGGACATTATCCACGTCCGCGTATTGTTCGCAGACATGAATGTCTTTAGGCTCGCGGGCGATTTGTCCCACCTTGGAGCCATTCTAATCCTTTTGTTAAAAATTTATTCATCTCGGTCATGCAAAGGTGGCGAAATTATATTTGTAACTAAGCCGTCCGTCTTGCAGGACTGTCCGGAAAAACTCAAGTGATGTTTGCGTTGGTTTTCACTACTCGGTACCTGGATCTCTTCGTCTACTACGTATCAGCGTACAACACAGTTATGAAAGTTTTATTCATTCTGTTGTCATATTTGACCCTATACCTGATGTATCATAAATTCAAGCACACCCTGGAGACAACGGACTCACTTTTCCGGTTGCCTTATTTCATCATACCGATTGGTGGACTGGCCTTTTTGGTTAACCACAAAATGGAGCTTCTAGAAGTGAGTATCTACAAGTGGTTGAAGTTGCCTGTTCTTTTTTTGTGCAACGTTGCTCGCGGCAACTATTTGAGGCGCAGTTTAATGCACTGAGTCGTTCCCCCCTAGATACCAGTCTACCGGACGTGATAAGCAAAAGGTCCGTTGAGAACAAACACCGAACGAACAGGTGGTCTTGTGTAGCGCTAGAAACTACACAGGCGTAGAAGTTAGCAGTGGAGGTAATAGACCGCCCTCAACAAGGAGGTGAGCCGGAAAGGTCCGGTTTTCAGATTCACTCCCCAGTCACATGGCATACAGACAAACAGTTGGACAGTTTACGTCATGCGAACTCCCTCAATAACCTAGGTACAATGTGCAACCACGTTTTAGAACTATTTTACACATCATATCGCAAGCAGACCAATGGAATCTCCATGTCACTACAGCAGGCGTGTATCATCTGCTCAATTCAGTTCTATTTAATATAGTTCAACGCACAAGATAATGGACGGTCAGGGGCTGGAGTGTTCAGGTTCTTACGTCGATATCATCATCATCATAGACAGCAATACATCAGTGGTTCACATTAATGCTCAACTGCCACACAACCATGAAGAAAAAGCAAACGCTATACAGAAA
>QNGE01000101.1:0-114460 GCA_008508345.1 Paragonimus westermani
GACGAAGCTGTCTAAAAGATGTCGGCTCAGGGAAATCATTGATGGCACCTATCTTTGCTAGCAGAACCTGAATACCGGAAGCGGAAATAATGTGACCCAACAACTCTATGCTCCATTTTCCGAGTTCGCATTCGGCTGAGTTGATGGTTATTCCGTTCTGGGCTAACCTAGAAAACAAGGAATGAAGGTGCTGCAGATGGTCTTCTTCGGAAGAATTAGCCATTAATATATCGTCTGAGTAGGGGTAGACGAAATCCAAACCTCGGCAGACTTCATGGTTGAAACGCTAGAAGGTTTGTGCAGCGTTACTAAAGCCAAATGACATTCGAAGAAATTCGAATAAGCCAAAAGGCGTGATGACAACCGTTTTGGGGATGTCCGTCTTCTCTACCGGGATCTAGTGGTAGGCACGAACCAGATCAATCTTGCTGAATACGGCCTCGCCAGAAGGGCAAGCTGTCGGGTCCTGTATGTGGGGAATGGGGTATCTATCATGGACCGTGACCTTGTTGAGAGCATGATACTCGCTACAAGGGCGCCAGTCACCTGACTTCTTGGGGACCATGTGAAGTGGAGAAGCCCATGGACTTTAAGAAGGACGGATCATCCCAAGTTCGAGGATGTGTTCGAGCTCCACACTAGCAAATTTAAGTTTGTTTGGGGCCAGGCGTCTTGGTCTACAGGAGAATGGTGGGTCTCTAGTTCTAATGTGGGAGAGTGAAAGTCAAAGTGACTTGAGGGGGTTCGTTCGCAGATCGAACGAACAGTGGGAAATTTGAAAAAAAATGCGCAAGGCTGAGGGATCGTAGGCTGAAGAATAAGGGGACTGATGGCTTGTAAGTATGCCTGGCCGCCGCTGATGCCAATTGTTGTACAGGACTCTAACAGTTTCCATCTGTGCGCATCGACCACGAGGTCGAAATGCTGGAGAAAATCGATTCCAAAAATAGCGAAATGTACGGCTGCAACTGTGAAAACCCAAAAAAATGTTCAAAACCGGTGGAATCAATTATTCAGTCAGATAGGTCATATTATATCAAGCCGATGGACTACCTAGTATGACAGAAAGTGTAACGTCTGTTTGAACATTCTCCCCACTCTCCGCCTACTTCCCCCTTTTGTGAGTGGCATGCTTGATGACATAATCATGCCCGCATGATGGTCGCTTGGCTGCCATCTTGAATTTGGACATTTTCTGTTTGTGCTCGACCACTGACGGCCGAAACCTCTTTCGGGACGTAATATCTCGAACGTATGTGACATTTCATATTGATTTCATATGTCTATTCAAAGGCATTAGCTGATACCCATGAGTTTTCCATTATAGAGAAAGTACCGAGCTGTTTGCGGCCGGTATCTGTTTGATTTGACCTCGGGGTGTTGAGTTGTAGTGGTACCCAACTGACCACTAAAGTTGAATGCAGAACGGATCCTACGAATTTTTTCGAAACGATGTCCCAGCAAACAGAAGACCTCTACCCGTCAGAACTTTCTCAATGTTCAACAGCCGGCACTGCATCTGCCGAATCGCCGGTGGGACAGCCGCAAGGAGGCAGAGAATTAGATGTAGAACTGGCGAAAATTCGCACACAGGAAGTTGAAAGGATGATACAACAGCGAACGACGCTCAACAGGGATGAATACAAACTTAAATTTCTAGTTGATCTAAATAAATCACCCAGTGATACACCAGCATCCAGCCGCGCGAATGAACATCAAACGGACTTACCCAAGCGAGAAATACAACGGTTTGCTGGCAAACCTAAGTCCCTCACTAAAGCATCCGAGTCAGACGTCGAGAACAGGATGGGTGATAACCAAGCCAGGCTGGACTACCTAACACAGTATTGTGATGGACCCGCGAAAGCCTCGGCTCATCATTACACCATTCTCGAAGAGGGTCACGGATATTTAGTCACCAAGATAATTCCTCGAAAACAGTTCGAACAAAACCACATGGTGGCAAAGGCGCACGTCGATGAACTTCTGGACGGCCCATGCCTAACGGACAACTACTCTGCAGCATTTGTCCAGTTAGCTCTGCAGATGACAGTGTGTGAAGTAACACGCGGCAACTGAATTACGACTCCTCCTTAACTCAAACAGAACTATTGGAATGGTTGTTCGGAGGTCACTCCCCGAGTTGCACTTTAGATGGGTGGACAAGGCCACAATCATAGTTTGTCATAATCATGAACCGCAGTTCACCGATATAACGAGAGTCGTGGAGTAACGCGCCGACGCCGCTTCCATGAGATACGGTGAGCTGGAAATGAGACTCAAATCTGAACTGTATGACGGTCCCAGACGAATAAAGGTACGGTCGACCCCAGTAGGCATCAGGGGGAACATCTATCTCGTGCAAAGTGACAGTTCGATCAAAGGTAACCCGTGTGGTTCTTGTTTCGCGATCACAGTCATTTCCCTGATCAATACCCACTATTTCTTGGTAAATCGATGGAGTAGCATCCTAAGATCGTGCGAACTAGCAAATTATGCCTCCAGTGTTTGAAAACCAACTGCATGGCCGTGGAATGCAGATCAAATAGGACGTGTAGCGCCCAGGGATGTAGACGGAAACACCACCGGCTAATACGCTCCGACTCACCTGCTACCGCCGTTGAGTAGGCATCCATCGTTACCACTCACTGTGCAGTTGCATTTCACCTGCATGATACGCCTCAAGCATCTACAGAAAGATCCCAGGTTGCTTTAGTTATCCTTCCTGTTACTTTACCTTATGGAGAGAATGTCCTTCAAACTTGTGCACTTCTAGACAATGGGTCCGACTGTACCCTTATCGGTGAGTCGCTGGTCGCCAAACTTGGAGTGCAGGGAAGCCAGAGGCAACTCAGATTGTTCACGCCTAATAGAGAGACCAAGTTTGAATCGGTAGCCGTCTAGCTCGATGTCGCTTCTGTTTATTCTAAGACAGTCAATCGTATTGAACAAGCATGGTCGGTGAAGACGTTGCCCAAATTACGTGCATTTCTTCCGAATGTTCGACAATGTCATGTTAACATTTGCGGGATATATCGTCTGGCCAATACTCCAACTACAGTGTTGGTGTATTGATAAGATGTGACGTCCCAGGAGAACACTGGGTCATCGAGCAGCGAAAAGGGAAGACACACGAACCATACACGATTAAGACAGTCCTAGATTAGATGCTAGTGGGTCCAGTCGGTGGATCAGTCAACGCTCAGACGGCAGTGAACTTTGTAGGCATTAACGCATTACAGGACAACTTGGAAAAATTGTACCAACAGGACTGTACCGAAGCGGGCCCAGTAAAGGAAAAGGAAATATCTGTAGATGTTCAGCAAGCTATTGGGATGACGGAAACTTCAATACGTTTAACTGACGGTCATTAGAAAGTGGCCCTCTCTTGCATTCTGGATCCTTCCTGCCACTTGACAACAGGTTCATCGCTTTGAAACTTCTGCACATGCTGCGACAGCGCCTTATGAAAAGTGGCGATTTGGCACAGCACTATTCTCGCGTAATGGGTGAGCACAACGGTCGAGGCCATGCCGAGTTAGCTCCTGGGGATGAGGCAGCTAGTTGTCGATGGTATCTACCTCATCATCCCGTGTTCCATCCTGCTAAGCCACAGAGGTTGCGAATTCTCTTCGACTGCACAGCAAAGTGTGCAGGCAAGTCCCTAACTGATTGGTTGCTACCGGGGCCGGATCTAACAGATTGAATGACTGGTGTGTTGTTGCGATGTCGACGAGAGAAGATTGCAGTCATGACGGAAATCTATGCCATGTTTCATTAAGTTCGCGTGCCATATAGAAATCGCGATACTCTAAGATTTCTTTGGTGGACGAACGTTGAAATGCAAGACTCTCCGACAGAATACCGCACGTGCGCTCACCTATTCGGCGCTGCTTCATCTCCTTGCTGTGCTACGTTTGCTTTGAGAAGAACCATTTCAAACAACGTCCACTATTACGATACAGCTATTCTGTGGATCGCAAAGAAGAGCTATTACGTGGACGACTGTTTATTCAGTATAGCGACCATTGATAACGCTAGAGACCCCGCCAATCAGCTGAAGACCCTATCGGCGAGGGGCGCCTTCAACCTCACAAAGTGGACAAGTAACGATGAGAGACTGTTATCACTGCTACCTGAATCGGAACATACGGTATCAACACAACCACTCAACCTAGGCGAAACCAGCGTGCAGAGGGTATTGGGGTTGAAGTGGGACCTCACGAATGACACTTACAGGTTCGATGTGCCACCGATGGACAAACTACTCACTCAAAAGAACATACTTTTCTATGTTTATTCGACCTGCGGTCCACTCGGGTACATTGCACCTGTTACACTAATCGTTCACTGGATACTCCAGCGACTATGAAAGTTGCACGCTTCACGGGACGATCTTATTGATAGTGAAGAATTAGCTTTGTGGATAAAGTGGATAGCGACACAACGGTGCATCAACCAGTTTTGTTTGCGAAAGTGCACTAACCCTCACGAAATAGAACCCTGTAGTGATTTCCAGCCGCATAAATTCAGCGACGCTTCTGAGGCAGGATACGGTGCAATGGCTTATCTTGTGATGTCCTATGATTACTCCTTGAAAATCGCGGAAGCTCGTGTGGCTCCCATTTGCTTGACAAATATGTCCAGGTCGGAGTTGGCGGCAGCTGTCATTGGGGTTAAACTGGCCCAGCAGATAGAGCGCGAGTTGGAAGTGTCAACTGAATCTGCTACGCTCTCGATTGACTCAATGATCATTTTACTAATCGGCTGGCTACAATTCACGAAGCTTATCGACCAGGGCAGTGGCGTTTTGTTGACACCAAACGCAATCCTGCAGACCTTGTATCGTGCGGCGTCTACGCCCTTGATTCTCAAAAGCTGGACAGATGTTTACATGGTCCTGAATTCTTACGCAGTAAGGAAAACGAATGGCTACGTTTTGCTAATACCGAACCAGAAACCATAAGGTACTTGAACGAGATTGCAGTGCCGTTACTATCCAAACTCTAGGTCACTCACACTTCTTTGTGCCAAAATTGGAGGACATGGCATCATGGGACAGAATACTACGAATAGTCGCATGGCTTATTCGATATAAGCAGTTTATGTCTAAAAGAAGACAAAAAGTCCTCACAGGAAGACTGACCGCCTCAAAACTCGACGGAGCAACGAATGAGATATGTAGGCTAGTGCAGCAGAAAGTATTTTATTCAGAATTGAAGAAACTTCAGACCCGCCGGTGCAGTAAAGGGACAATAAAGCTTCATCCCGTATCGATCAAAAAAGTCCTCCGTACTGGTCGCAGCCCACTTTGAAGGATGAACCTATTTTTAATCAACAGTGTTTCACGTGTAGGTAGGTGATTACAACAATCCTCCTTACCTTATGATGCGATGCACCCGATCATTCTACACTTCGTGACCCGTTCACTAATTCGTCACTATGGTAACATCGGTGGTCATATGGGATTAAGTTATATTCTCTCGACTTTACGACAAAGATACTGTGTAACAACATCCAACAGGTCAATCAGAACGTTCTGTCGGACTGTTATCAGTGCCGCCGATGGCTCTCCCAACAGTGTCAACAGGCCATAGCTCCACATCCTACTGATCGAACTGAGATGGAGGTATGCCTATTCACCACCACCGGGGTGGAATATTTTGGACCCATTTGTAGTAAACAAGGACGCAGAACGGAAAAGCGCTGTGGCTGCCTTTTCACGTGTTCCAGCACGAAGGGAATACACATTGAGGTAGCGCACCCTTTGGATACTAATTCTCACTGATGTGCCTTTAGTCGGTTTGTTGCCGGACGAGGATGCATGCGAAGATTGTACAGTGACAACGAAACGAATTTTACGGGAGCGTCCGAGGGTGTTAGAAAACTGCTGGTGACGTGGAATGAGAGAAGGATATCCAAAGCCCTTATAGCCCGAGGATGTGATTGGATTTTCAACGCACCAAAAGCTAATCACCGAGATGGAGTGTGAGAAAGGATCATCCGAACAATAAAACATTAAGAGAGCGAACGGCATCTGATGAAGTTTTATACACCACACTGCTCGAGATTGATATGATTCTCAACGACCGACATCTGTTCAGACAAACATATGATCCCAATGACCAAGTAGCTTACTGCTGCTTCGAGGCAATCCTTGCGTACCCTTAGCTGTAATGGTCAACGAAAATCAGTTCAACATACGATGGCGAGTGGCGCGATACCTAACCGACGTGTTTTGGAGCAAATGACTGAGGTGCTGCCTACCTACAGACTACGACTATTCAGCGGTGGCATCCCACTAAGCCCAGCCTAAAAAGGGAGATCTCGTGCTACTGCCAGAACCTGGCGCCCAAAGAGGTCATTGGTTGAAAAGCATTATCGAAGAGACACTCGGAGGTCGATGGTCTGGTGAGAGACGTCATTGTGAGGACATCTAGTGGATAATTTCGGAGAAATGTGAGGCAGCTGTGCAAACTCGAAGGCGACCTTTTACTTTCTGAGCCAGAGCGAAAATCATGACTGAAAGGTTTCGCATGAACTTATGTGGTCAAGACTCCTGCACTCCACGGGCTCGAACCCAAGGGGGAAGGCGTAAAGTCTGTTTGAACATTCTCCCCACTCTCCGCCTACTTCCCCCTTTTGTGAGTGGCATGCTTGATGACATAATCATGCCCGCATGATGGTCGCTTGGCTGCCATCTTGAATTTGGACATTTTCTGTTTGTGCTCGACCACTGACGGACAAAACCTCTTTCGGGACGTAATATCTCGAACGTATGTGACATTTCATATTGATTTCATATGTCTATTCAAAGGCATTAGCTGATACCCATGAGTTTTCCATTATAGAGAAAGTACCGAGCTGTTTGCGGCCGGTATCTGTTTGATTTGACCTCGGGGTGTTGAGTTCTAGTGGTACCNAGACTCCTGCACTCCACGGGCTCGAACCCAAGGGGGAAGGCGTAAAGTCTGTTTGAACATTCTCCCCACTCTCCGCCTACTTCCCCCTTTTGTGAGTGGCATGCTTGATGACATAATCATGCCCGCATGATGGTCGCTTGGCTGCCATCTTGAATTTGGACATTTTCTGTTTGTGCTCGACCACTGACGGCCGAAACCTCTTTCGGGACGTAATATCTCGAACGTATGTGACATTTCATATTGATTTCATATGTCTATTCAAAGGCATTAGCTGATACCCATGAGTTTTCCATTATAGAGAAAGTACCGAGCTGTTTGCGGCCGGTATCTGTTTGATTTGACCTCGGGGTGTTGAGTTCTAGTGGTACCTAACTGACCACTGAAGTTGAGCGCAGAGCAGATTCTCGTGACAGTATTTCTTGTACTGCTAGTGAAGACTAGGATATTTGTTGACACCACTGCTGCCGCTTTCTTCGTTATTTTGGGAGCTGTCCCTTAGATACATTGGGTGATCGTCTGGTCACGAATTATGCATGAAAGTAAACGTTTTCAACACAACTTTTTTCTGGATATGCGTGAAAATCTGTAGTGTGAGTAGTGTTTCTGCCAAGACTCATTTCTTGCCATAGTGTCAAATTTATGAATTTTAAAAGCCATCCCGAACACGCGTGCTTACGAAATGCTGTAAATCAAATATTTCCCTTCTCCTCACCCGTGAATGGAACGATCAAGAAGGAAAAACGACTGCCTTTGCCTGATTCACTTGCAACTGTCAAATCAGGGTGGCGTAAATTTATTGAAAAAAAAAACACTGGCGAGCACATTCAACAGCACGTGGCTTAAACATACAAGAATACACAAGAACATTTTTTGCTAGCTTTCTTATTGATTTTCCTAGTGCTTCAAATTAACGGATAAGCGACCTGGAAAGTGTCTTCACTGACTATTATTACCATCATAATGTTGAACTTCAGGTTAGTTGCTAAATTTATTGATGCAAATTTGTGGTGGACCCCTGTGGTCGCGACACAATACTTACGCTCATATATGTATTGTTAACGCAACAGTTATCCCCATATTTGTTTGGAATCACAATGATTAATGAACAGACTCATGACAGGTTTAAAGGCAGGTAAGTGGACATCTTTGCGCAAGATTTTCTTCCTGCACAGAAAAACTGTGCAAGTTCGTAAATGTAACTATTTTAAGACTTTTCGTTTGATTGGACGCTAAAGATATTGTTGGACAAAGTCTTTGGTTTGATTCCTTAATCTAAATGTTGGGATGAGGGCGAGGTACAGCAAAAACCATATCACAGTGGATTTCTTTAACAAGTGAAACGAACAACTGCATCTTGTGAGGAGGCAATTCACTTGAACTGTCAGATTTCATTGAAAGTTGAACGCAACTTGATGAAATGAGGAAACAATCTAGACAAGACCTTCGCAGAAAGACGAATGGTTTTAAGAAGAAGGACGCAGCTAACGTTGTTTCAGACTAAAAGTAATTAGTATTTCTAGGTTCAGAGGGACAATACGTACTGATACCTCTGCGAACATGGGACGTCGCAAACAACAGAGGTTTTCAAAACGTGGTTTTTCACAGTTCGAATTATCCCCGTGACTTGGGAGAAAGCGGTTCGTTTAAAGTAGTTTCCTGCTTACATCATGGAGCCTAAATCCAAAGAAGCAACAACAGACGGATTTCGGATTAGAAAACAAACACCACCGAAACGAATTTTCTAAGTAGATGGTCGATTTAATTGTTTTGGGTAAGTTTTTGATAAGGTTAATTGCACGATTATTTGGGAAACTACTGGAAAAGGCTAACACTGAGTAGCCACTATTGGGGAAGCAACACTATGGAGTGCCACACAGTTTTATTCACTTTTGATACACTCGTGTTCATATGGGACTCATTTTTGAGAAATCTGGGCTTTGGCTAGATTCGAACCAGCGACAGAAACAGAGTGCCTACACAAGGTAAACGCTCTACTAGCTGAATTACGAGTCATTCCTAAGTGTCGAATTGCCTCTGCTAACATGTTCACCTGTGACGTCTATATCATTTACGCCATCCTCGTGTTATTTCTTTCCCTATACTTGCTCTAGATTACCAGTTTGATGGTAAAAATAAGCATTGGTTCAAATCTATCTAGAAGTACAAATTCATCTGATACTCTGGATACTTACGAAAATTCAGCAGCAGAAATGTTCTTTTACTGAATTATTTATGACATCTGTGTTCGTCACATCCACGGATGGAAGAATTAATTGAGATTATAGTTAGCTTGTCTCGAGATCGAGTTACCGACAGCATCTGGCGGTCGTTCACGTGGATTAATACGAAACTAGCGCTAGTTACAACAATTGCGCAGATTATTCTTCCGCCCCATTATTAGCCTGAAAACTACCACGTTATCATCTGGAGACCAAAATCACTGGGTGTGTAGACAACACGTACCGGTTCGTTCAGCTTTCGATTTACGAGTGCAGTTGCATCCAAAGTAGTGTCTCCTACGCGAACTGCGACAGTCTTTGGCTTAAGTTGCACTAGTCCCATCTGCGCTCAAATAAGTTTGCATATGATGAAGGCTCATTCTGACTGTTTGTCTTACTTGGCCACGGTAAGCTGGTCACACAGTAACTGCACGCTAGTCCGGATAGCTCTTGTTTCTCTGATCTAAGAACTTTTTCTCTAGGTTTTCATGCCAAAAGCATAAAAAAATAAGTATCTTTGAGATAAAGTAAATGTTTTACAAGCTAACTTTTCTTAGCTCTATATGTTACCTGCAGTAAAAAATGTGCAAATGTTGACCTCATACTTGCAGCAACTGTGAGTCAAAATTTTCTCTTGTTGTACGTGCCGCATTTAAGACGTTTTCATTAATTAACATATAAGATTCTCGTGGAAAGGTTTCTGGACAGTTGATTCCGTGGTCACCATGCAGGTGATAAGCAGCTGTCTCAGATTACTGAGGTCTCGTTAAGACTACGATTGCTAGTTTAACACCCAAATGGTAGTCCATACACTTACGCAATACGTCAAAACGGCCAGAATACAACGCAAGATGACAGCACTCCTACCTACTATTGTCAGGCGACAACGTAAAACTGGTAAATTTTACATAAATTGCACCTTAGCAAAACAGCCCAGTAAGCCCAATAAAAATGTTTACGATTTCGTGGACTAATGAGTCAGTCAATTTCACCACAAAAGGTTGTTTTAACCAGTTTTCCGTGTGCGTAAAATTGGTGGATATTTTGTGATTAGCGACGTACCACCATTCGTTAGGGGTTTAATGCTGTGATTAAATAGCAATATACTGAGGGAGTTGACTGGGTAGGCTAGGTGACTGGCGGATCTACTTGACGTTCGATTAAACCGGGATCATTGATTAAGCGTTAACAAGTGGGTCAATTTTTGTCAGTGCAAAGAATAACCGCTCAGGCGTAGGTTGGGTCAAATGCTGAAGGTGGTATTAATCCGTTCAGTCGAAGTACATGTTACTGCAAGTGTAACTCCCCTATTGTGTTACTCGACAGACAGATTGACCCAATTGGCTGGTATCACTAATGGAAAGTCAATCCTTAGTGGTAAAGGTGGTGGGAAAACTGATGCGTGGGAGATGTTGGCTGTTTTCTTCTCTTGTTGGTGTGTAAAGTTGCCATAAAATCGTTAGTCAGTGGTGACTGCAAACTAAAAAATCAACACCTTGAGACATAAATCCTTCTTCGTCTCAATAATCTGGATGAGGAAGACAATATTCTAAAATTCGCCAGTAGACCTTCATGTCAAATTTATAGAGGTTGCAAGGAAATATCAGATATTTCTCTCATGAGCGAAGAGTGAACGGCCATTTGTGAAAGGTTTAAAAACAGGCCGACATCACCACAGTTCAAGAGGATGTTGACAGAATGTATTTTCTTTGCAAAAGTTGGTCCCGGTGACCACGACGTCTGAGTGGTAATCGGATCTAACAAAGTCGGAAGGCTTGAAACACTGAGTTCCCTTTATCCAGTTCATCAGGACAGCAAAAAGACGTACATTGCGACATGCATGCATTTCGTTCATTCTCATCTGTCGGTTACATAAAACATTCGGTTATATAGGTTAAGCGTCGGAAGGGCTAGTTACTAGTTACTTGGAAAAAGAAGAGAATTTTTTTTGTGACTGAAGCAAACAAGGCAAGTGCAAACGTCCGCGAAGACAATGAACGAAGAGAAACGGAAGACGATACCAATGTCAACAATAAACGTCATTACGTTTCCGTTTTCAGTCCATTAGAAACATTTTGCCCTTTCATGTCCGTTTTTAGGGCTTCCGTTGAACCATCACCATTTTGACCTAGTTGTGTAGTCCCCATGGCGGCAGCATCGGAAGAAACGTTAGCCTCTTCAATAAGATCCGGAGGCAAAACTAAAAGTTGGTGCCTCTGGTGACATCGGCTCGACCTTGGGTAGATTAAAACCATCGCCTCCCGTAGATGATTGCACCCCAATGAAACTGATTGGTTCCATGAGCCTGCCATCGCCTCCTCAATACAAACTCGGATCGCTGGATTCAGAGTCCAGAGTGATCACCGCTACACCATGGGGCCTCTTACATGCGAAGCAGCATGACTCTGTGATTCAAGGACTTGTCCGCATGCATTCGTGTGTGACAGTTCAGTTGGCTAGTTGTAGAATGCTTCGTAGACTTGAGGTCAAGACTCACTTGATGAAACTTACAATAGCCGACAAATATGCCCACGCTTCAAAGTCAGCACAACTTTTTAAAGTTCTGCACTTCAAAGGCAGCACTTGGCTAAACTGATTGTGTGTCCGTTCGTCAATAATGAAATGTCCAAGAGATCATTAGTATTCTATAGTTTCAGGTCACTATTAAATAGTTCCGCCTTTCGTATCGTGGTGTTTTGAAAGTCGAAAGTCGAAAGCTTTCCTTCATGAGAGCGGGGAGAGCTATGGCGGAATTGAGATTAAGTGTATTTCGGCGTATTTAATTTTTTTTCTAAAACACATATTGAGCACCCGGAAAAAATGTAAATTGCTCAAAGTTCTCAGTGTGATGATTAACAGATTAGTTCATTTTTCTTGCTCATGAGATACAGAAACAGTGTTGTTATATCGCTCACAGGCACTCCGCTGGTGTGGACAGATATTTAATCCAGGTTACACTAAAGCCGAAAAGATACCACCGCCAGGACCCTCTTTTATTGATCTAACGAGTGGGCACACTCTGAACCAAGGCCTAAATGACAACCGCCTTACCGTAATCCAGGTTCATATTCCTGATACATTAATAAATCACTGGATATTGGCTCTGTTGAATTATCAAGACAAGGTCGATTTCAGCATAGCAGCATCCAACTGGAAATATGCGAGAAATAACTCACTTTAGAAAATGTCTCTTACTTATTCGTGCGTACTCTTAATGAACAAATTTCAAAACTGCACTGATACGTACTAACGGACTGTGGCTCTGTCTTCTTCAACATAATCAGTAATAGCCTGCTAACATGAAAACGTAAATTCAGTTCCTCTCTTCCATTCGTCTCAGTTCCATTTGCCAAAGTGATACAGAATTGAATGCTGATCAAAGATGTGGAAAATCCAAATTTACTCTAGGATGGATGAATATTCATTGCGCACTTACACAAACCTTTTAGACTCACAAACTTTTAAGCAATATCACATCATACTGGTGCTGTATTCCGTTTGTCACGACTAGTTGGGCTGTGAGTGACTAATCATTTCATTGATTAGAGTGAGGAGTCGGTTATAACACAAAATCCAGCTTTTTTCTAATAACTTATTTAGGAAACTTTGTCAAGCTTACAATCCAGCATGTTGTACATTCAAGGCTATCTGTTATTAAATGTACTACTTTTTCGTCCTTATTTCCATGTGTGCTCGCGTACCCATCGTTTCCGCAATCCACTGTTATCCTAAATACCTCGAGCACAAGCTTATCGGCCAGTGGTGTGTTTCTCAAGGGCTAATTGAAGACGCATTACACGGCTGATATTTGGAGGCGGCATTGAAAACAGAGACTATGCGTTGGGATATAAGAAACAAACTATTTAACAGGTAAATATTTGAGAACAAATATCTCGTCTATGCTCCCTATAAGAGACGTCCTAATGTGTTAATCAGTACGGGATCTTTGTTGGCTGTCGAAATGAATACATTTGCCCAGAACCAACTGAATAAGGGAATATTCCATGTGACTGTGAGTAGTACACAAATTGCCAGATCATGTGGAGGAAAAAACACAGTGACTGCTCTACTAATTCTGATGAGTAGGCCGAAGATAACTGTCGTCCAGAAAAGTTAGAACCCAATAAACGCGTCCAGTTGTGGCGATAATGCAACTCCAGTCCAATATTTCTTCCTAAAAGAATTTGATTAGAAAACATACCTGAATGTAAAATCTGTGACTAGCTGTGAGTATTGTTTACTATGTAACAACCAAACTCCTTTACTGAACTTCCACTTATAATTGAACAGAACAGTGAGTGTATGACCAATAGCAGGGGCTAGAATGTCTTATTCGATGTTCAATACCAAATAGCGTCAGCCGGTATAAGTATATATAATACCAGCTGACCGAAAGCAGTAACATCGAATGGCACTTCAACTGCTTGACGGATCAAATGTGCGAAACGGTTATTCATTCAAGTTACTGCAAAGTAATTGCGTCAACCCCAGCCTTATTACATATGTGTGCAACTGCGAAGATATTATCTTGACAGAACCCAGCAGATGCATGGTCGGTGAGTTGCGAGCAAGTTGGTCAGAATGGGCTTAAGATCGGACTGTACAGTCTAACCGATTCACCCCGGATTCACAAAACGTTCTAACTTTACGATTCATGAACATATACAGCCTGAAAGTCATCGGATTAATCTCGATTCGACATTCGGCAACGCGATAATTAGCAGCAGTCCGCATCTTCCATCCTCAACTGAGGCAGTTTTGATTAGCCGTCCCATCATTACGAGCACGGAAACAATTATACCAAATTCCTCGAAGTGTAAGTCTGAAGGAATTATCAGCTTACTACCTAAGTGGTGGGTGTTGGTGAGTTGATGACACGATTTCTTAAAGGAAAATGTTTACTTAGGTCGGTGTTACGCAAGCCCATCATCCGCGTGGTTAACTAACTCGTCTTGGGCCAAGTTAAGCAATTCTCACTTCTTTGGACAATTAAACTCGACAAGGTTAAATTTTGGGGAGGGCAATGCGTCAACTAATTGTCGGTTGTTGTCAGTATGATAACAGGGTTGTGTTGTGTTAGTGTTACACTGGATTAAATGCAGTAGCTATCCGACAGGGAGAAAGTAGTGACGTTTAGTTTTCTTTGGTTAGCAGGAAAACAGGTTGGACATGTGCACAGTTTCATTGGTAATAAATAAAGTAAAGAGCGTCTGGAAGCCGCTTTACTAAAGTCTTGTCTGAGTCATGAACCATAGCTCACTCAACTGACCTATTACAATACTAATGAAAAGAATGGATGTCGGCTATTAACAACTCAAAGTGGAGAAATTTCTTTTGAGTTGTTAGTAGCAATGAAATACTTCCAAATAAGATGCTTACGGTGTTTTTTCAGCAGCGCAACAAGTGAAACACATTCGTCCAGTGAATTTAAAGGAATCAATTCCCACCACCTAAAGAAGTTCACGTTTACCTGGAAATGGATGATGAGATTCAGTGCTTTTGCAACTGCGTGCAAGTCGTACAGAAAATTTGGGTGTTGAGTGCACTTTTTGCTGATAAAACATGCTTCCCATTAAGTGGAGTGAATTCGAAGTCACATTACTAAGTTGTTGAAAACATGGGGTGCTCTACAACGACAGGGAGCAGTTTATCCTCAACCGTGCAGTTTTTTAGGACAGTTTGGAAGGTAAGAATATGGAACCATATCCTTGAGACGGAAGCGTTACTGGTGAGTTGCTCGTCGAAATGTTACTCTACTTTGGGTATCACACTTTGATACATGTTAAATTATTCACGAAATTCGATCTTAATAGAGTTACTTCTCACAGGCCTAGCTTGTAAATGACTTCAACAGAACGGTGTTCCATAGGATTATGCCCATTATGAAAAAATTCCGAATTTGTTCCATGTGAACTGGATGGGTCTTATGCACCCAGTGATTACTGCCTAGATTTCCCTTTTGAAATTACCTGAAACAATGTACGTATGCTTGCAAACTTTTGTTAATCTTAAATGCGGCGGAATGACTGTCGATTTACCATTTAAAGATAGTTCATTTTGACTGACGCAAATGCTTCAAAAACTGATTGGTTATTCAGGTTATTCTCCCGAATACATGTGTTTTTCGATCATGATTTTTTGATAACCTTACAAATGGTATCATCTGAAGGGTAACACAGTGACGTCTGTGGATATTGATGTGCAGTTCCCGTCACTGATCGCAATCGTGGAAGTTGGAAACGAGAGTACCGAATGTGTACAAAGGTGGTAGTCTAGCTTTGTGACTAAGTCATTTTTTACTAAATAGAGTTCACCATTTACGCTTATCCCTATCCCCGGCCTTGTTGCCCTTTAGCGTGGTGACCACCACTTTCCAAATTGGTATTGTTAGTGAATAAGTAGGGTTTGGGGCGATGAGCTTCCGATATGTCAGTAGATAAGTATCAGCGCTGATCTGAATCATTTTCCTGTCAAGTGCGCCTTTTGATTCCTAGATTTTGGGGGGTGATCTGCAATTATTATTTGTGACCACAAATGGAAAGTTTGTGTAATGAAAACTCACGCAAGCGGAACACTGGAAGACAAGATTTATTCTTTGTGTTTGCTCAAGTGAGTAAAATTGGTGATTCAGAGTATTTTAATCCTACCACTATTCACTCACACATGACAGTCAAATTCCATTCTGATCCACCACTTCGTACAAAAGCTGTAGTGTTGAATTTACAGCCAAATCATGCTTAGAAAAGAGTACGTGAGATCAGTCAACAGCTTCTGGTCTACAGCAGTCGAACTGACGATCTGAAACAGTCATTGGAGAGTTTTGAATGCACTAACAAGTGCCGTGGGCATAATCTGTTGCATGAAGCCAGTGGTTTTATAAGATGATTAAACGCCACAATTTAAGTGGTTAGTACTGAACATAGAAATGTGGTCGACATCTGCTGAATCAAGGGAATTCCAAATTGTGTTTTATTAGCTAATGCCTCTAAGAACCAGTTCTACAGTTTGCCTTCATTGCTGTTGTACAACAGTCCAACTTTCTGCCTCAGTGTCCGTTGTGATAAACCCACTTTTCATTTACGTACGAATTTCCAAACCAGATGAAAGAGACTACTTCACAGGCCTGCTTCTAAGGTTCTGTGGCAGCTGCTGCTAGTTGCCCTGTAAAAGTCGCGCAGCCTCACGTGATCTGTCACGTTAAATGTGTGTTTCTGTGACGAAATCTAGGGTATCATCTACCGTCGGACAACGGTAATATCGTTGCTGTGACGCCGAAATGTTAGTTAGTTATACGCGTCAGTGTATGCAATACAGCCCCTAAGCGTACAGCGTTGTCCACCAAAATGTGTTACTATGAAACATGATGTCGCAAAGTTTTTCTTGCGTCAAGGTCGCTTATGCAAGGTAAGACTGTCAAGACCAACCAATAGTGTATACAACTAGGGTATGCAAAAGAATAGTACACCAGACATGATTACACCCAGTGAATGTTCACAGCTTAGTGCTGGATCGGGTAAAAAGCCCATTGTTTTTACATACCATCCAAGCTCACCTGCTACAGCAGGTGTAAATAACCAACTGGCACATGCATGCTGTACGTGACCGAGTGACTCCCAGTGGGTTTTTCAGCTGTCTAGTAGCGAATTAACTTTGTAATGCTCATTTGGTCAAAGAATACAGGGGCTTAACATTTTATGTTAGCGTGACATTGCTTGGAAGGATTGATGATGAAATGATTTGGTGTTTGCTCTAAGACGGGCCAAGTCTCAGAAGAACCCAGGCGCATTACTTGGTTGGAAATTAAGCAAAAATCTTCAATATACAAACTGAGGTGGACACAGTCCTTTGAAGGATATTTGAACTCCTTTTTATTAACGCCATTTGATGGTGGTTCAAATACACGGGATTCGTAACTGCTGCTGTTTTCGATCCGATGCTAAAGGAAACATCAGTAGGCTATAGAGGTGAAGTTAAAAGGATCCTACACATTAAAAAAGATGACAGCGACGATTCAATGACCCATAACATTGTGCGGGTCTTTTGAGCCACGAGAATGCAGATATCTACGGAAAAGTGTAACTAACCAGAGGCACCTGTAAATGGATTATTCATTTTTGTTCACGTACGGTAAATCACAACGCATATTTCGTATGTCGCGTAAAACAGCTTAAATTCTGTTGTCAGTTTTCAACCGTTGTAAGGTTTGGGGTTATAACCCGGAAGAGTGCTGTATGTCGATTTGTGCTTGATTCTCTTAAATTGCCACCTCGTCTGATCTAACCGGGACCGAGGGAGCTCTCTTGGGACTAAAGCAAAGGCGATTGTTTGAAGCCGCCAGAACGTAAAGCTACCGTTATAGACGTGTCAACTTAGTTGTCCACATTTTCATTTATTTATTCTAAAAATAAGGTATTCCAGTGCATCTTCTAGCATGTCTCAGTCTTAGTATGTAAAATACAATGTGGTAGGAGTCTGACAAAATATGGCATAAGACTAACACAAAAATTGGCTACATATTAAAGTTATATATTAACGGCTTCATTGTATCGTAGGTTAAAACAAATGGTGACCTTCTCTGCGACGTCTGTCGGTTAGAGGGTTGATTCTCCGGTTAGAAAAAGCAGAGCTATTTAGTACATGTTCCTGGTAAATTACAACAGAAAGCTTATACTACCTAGCGGTTAGCATAAGACAAAACACTATAGGACAGACAACGTATTTCAAAGTGAAAAACAGATGAAAGTGCGATGTACAAACGAGACCCCTAAATAATCAATCGCGATAGCTTTTCGTTTCTCACATAATTTGTTTGTTACAGGTTTGTCGTTTCCACCTAAATCAGGTGGCCAACAATTTTGGCCGGACCCATGGTGATTGAGATTGGAACAACCGGTTATATTGTAAGACCATGTAAACGCGCAGTGTAGAGACATCAAGCTGCAAATTTTCACCCCATTCGAGCACTATAAGTATGTTAACCGAGGTTTTACCAATAACACTGTTAACGATGGTTAGAGCTTACGTAATCGGACAGCAAAATGATACATACAACCACATATACAGTGCTGTCAGCTTTGATAGTAAGCTTCTGTCACCGTTCTTAAGACTTAAGGGGATCAGCGGAGGTTAGTGGTTTGAATGGCTTCCAAGGGTATCTACGGAAGTGGAACTGTTTTGAGAACACCCAACAGCTCGCTTCGTTAGCTAGGTTAGTGTGGTTTATAGACTTTGTTGGCTTCACTGGAACTATTTTAGCCAGCTCTACTTGGTGGCCCATCCAGTAGTTGAGCAAACAGAATAACATATATTTTTGAAGCAAAAACTTGAATTGACAGACCTTCTGAGATGACTTCCCAGAGGAAGATTAAGAAAAAATATAGGAACAACCTACACCAGAGGTTGTTTTTTTCAAAAACGCAAAAGGTTAGAAATATGTATGAATGAGCCAACAATTCTGACCACGGTTAACGCAAGCATGCGAAAAGAAGTATGTGTATCATCGAAGTCATACTCGTACGAAATTTAAAAATAAAGAAATTTTTGCTTGTGAACTCTTGATAGGGATAATGTAGACTGTAATCAGTAGTTCTCCGGCGAGTATATGTGTAGATCCAATATGATGTATGCCATACACTGGTTTACATAGGTCTAGAAACCAGTTGTTGTGACCGGTTCTCATTGGATCACTGTTGCAGATTTGAATCTACTTCATGCATCAGTTTTTCGACCGAAAACAGAAAACGTGCTTTGTTGCCATCTGTCATACACACCTTTATAAGATCCCTTCTATTGGTACTTATGCATGTTCAAACAGGATGTGATTTAAACAGTTCCATCTATTTCATATTAAGGTTAACTTCGTAGGTTCAACCACATAACTGGGCACATACAACCTGTCTAACGGTATTTCACTTACTTCGACACCTGCCTTGAAAATATGACCTTCTAGTAAAACTGATAATATGCGGAAATGAGCACAAATTTACCATCAGCCATAGTCACTTTTACTTACGCTTGAAAGTATTGGGAGCCGTATACGAATCAAATCATTTTGGTTCATTTTAAACCGTTTTTATCGATATATCCCTAGAGTTTCAGAAAATTGAATAACGATAAAACACATTTGATTAGAAACTACACAAAGTGCAGTTTTATTGCTGAATGACGTTGAATGTATTGCGTAGTGTGTTGCCAAGTAACTTGTGAGAAGAGGTTGACCGTTATCACATTCGAATCGATCGGTTATTATTTGGACTATTTACCAGGCAGGTGGGTATTCATCTTTTAAAAGTTATACACCTCCTCACCGTGGGTCCAGTCGGCTCGTTCGCTCCTGAAAGTCAAGTAACGTCAAGAGGATCTTAAGTCGCGTTTTTCTAGGTTCAACATTTATATCTATCAAGTGATCGAAGGGGATGTGAACTGACTAATTTGTTTTTATATTGCTGATGTAAAATTGGCAAAATAAGTTAATAGGGCCATCTATACCATTCAGTTGACTTGTAGCTCAATGTTAGTCAAGTTCGTTCAGGTAGGTTGTCTTAGTAATGGTGGTTTTGTGTCATGAGTTGTATGACACATTGTACACAAGAATTTCAAACAGGTTTGAGTTTAAAAGCCTGAGTATTCACGTCGATGCAATGTTGATGCAGCTTTCACCAGCATAACGCTGACATCCCTCTTTACTTCACGGAACAGCCCCCACCAGTTCTTGAGAATAATGTATAATGATGCTGAGAATCAGCAAATGAAGGTCTGCCAATTTGAGTCTGTCAGAATATAACAAAACTGCCGAAAATAGTGAAAAGTTACCGCATATTTTTGAACTGAAGTGACTACGATTTTGTCGTCGGCCTTCCTTCATGCTCTACAACCGCAATGTATGCCGTCCAACAGAATCAAGTGTACTGTTTACCGTCTGTAGCCGAAAACGTGCATGAATCGGTTGGTCACCATAGTAGTTATCAGGCGTTTCGCCAACGTTTATTTAAGGGAACTTGCAGCCTCGGGCCGATACTCGGATACTCCAGTTATTCAGTCGCTGCTAAATTACGGAAGTTTGTAGATACCTTGGTCGCCCACTAGCAGATATACAGCCAATTACCATGGTTGAAAATAAGTTATGAGTAGGCAGGCTAAAGCTTGCAATTTTCCTAGACGCACACACTAACAGTATACTAGAGTAGGTGGTCTCCGATTTAATCTGTTTACCTGTAGGTTGCCGTATATTGTGACCTTCTTCATTACACAGCTTAAGGTGTATGCGCAAATATATGCTTCATTTGTTTTCCATTCTAAACATAAAGAGTAAGTAAGCCTCATCTTACAATCAAACTTATTCTACTCTTTCTTTTCTGTGCCATATTCGTTCGCGAGTTTTTCTTTCAATTTCGAGCCGAATTTTCATCAGCACTTACTGTTACACTCATGCTTACCAGTGATAAGAACTTCATATAAATCTACCATCTGATTAACATGTTTCAGTTAGATATGACAGCAGTTTTCAAATGCATCATCCATGGTGTTGACCCTTCTGACATACAAGAAACAGGAGATATGCAAGTCAAACTAGGACATAGCGCGAGCCTCTTTCACCACATTTCTCAAAATAAATGAGTCATATTCTCAAGTGAGAAAAGTTGCCTGGTGGGTTTTGCTTTCTTGACTTTGCTTTGCCAGTACGTATCTACATACGAACACGTGGGAGGCAATCACTGATGGCTGAGCGGTTTTGATAAATTTGGGAAGATAGGGACATTGCAGGTAGAGAGATAAGAATATTTTCCAGTTTCATCTACATCAATTTCACGATTTGTCTAGAAGTTTAACCTCGCTTTTTGTCATTTACCTTTTGAATATGTTGAAAAACTGACTAGATAAACGTAGTTCTGCCGCATGATTTCTTTGGACATATAAAGCCTACACCAACGTCTGTAGTGAAACTTGAGGGGTAGGTTTACAATTGATTTGGTAAACATTAAGTGTTCCACCTACTAAGCGATGTAACGCCCCTATGGTCGAGTGGATCGTGGACTGTAACATTCTAAAACTCAGCACTAGCTATATAAATAATCACATGATCTATATGGATACCCAGCACTCTGTTTTCGAATATCATACGATCTTCATTTCGCATCAGGAGATCTGTGGGAAAGTATGCATGCGAAAGACCTTTATAAAAAGAGATCAGTCCCATGAATTTGCGGGCGGCTTTCCAACAGACTAGTCTTTAAAATACAACGTAAAACTGAGAAAAGTTCCGAAGGCGGCAATCGGTTAAGTCGATTATGTATTTTCTCGAAACAAACTGATTTAACCTTGAACACATTTGTGTCTTCAGGCTCCATTTCAGCAAGTTCAGTTCAACTAGACCGAAGTTGTCCAGTATGAAATTACAGGAAGTGAGTTGGCATTATTTGTGGCAGAACCTGGTTTTAGTGTAACGTGCAAAGGAAGGTGGTGAAACCATGTCAAAATGTTGTCTGCCTGTACACATTTTGGTTAGATCAAATTGCACAAGAGTGTGGTATATAAATTAATGGAAGTACCCTGTAAAAATCAAGAGACTATAATGTAAGCCTCTAGAATGGTCAGTTAGTCACTTTGTCCACACTAACCATCCTTAACGGCGGAAGAATCTCATACAGGTATTTATAGGATGTCGTTTTTGAGCTTTACGCATCGTTTAACAAGAGTGCTAAAGGAGTACCAATCATAAGTAGAAGATGAGCTGTAGAAAAAATGTCCCCATATTGAGAAATTTTTACCCTGGGTGCCGATATATAGATATCTAATTCGCCTTACTCGTAATGCGACATTAATCTCCATAAAAAGTGCATCGATACATGGTTATCTCCGGATGTTGGGTTTTATTTGGCCAGTCAGTAGAGGTAAATACACCAAAAATCATCTCGCTGTTTGTGAATCTCGTTCTCAAATTGGATGCGCGTTTGACGAGTGACAAGAACTACGAGTAAGGAAAAATCCAAAATTAGGAGGGTCACTTATTAATACAGAAACTAGTGTTTCGCTTACTAATGACGAGGGATATGTTAGATGGGGGTGTCAGTGACATGATCTTAGTTGTTCAGGCTGTAACAGACGAGGCACAGTGATTTCCATATTTGTTTTTCTTGTGATGGGGTGTCTAGACGCTTAAACATTCACTTTCCCAGTGTTACTGATCTTGATATTTGTTCTACTGGTTCGGGTATTTTCAACCTTACCTGTATATCAGGGGTTTTATCTAGGAATTTTGGTGTCTAGTGTTACATATGCAGGCGGTATGCTTGAGATACATTATTCTACGCAAGGAACTGACCCCAAGTTAAGTACACAGGCATAGGTGAGATTGCTCTCCTTAGTTTCGTTAACTATGTTGAGTCAAGCAGAAATAAAAACACACCTGGCACTAGATGCGTTGAAGTAGAAAAAGGTAAACTGAGCATACGTGAACTTGTCAAGATATCGTTTCTTGCTGAATGCACACGTGACGGTCGATATCCCTATCAATTCCTGCGGCTACTGAGAAAGAATAAGCTGAAAGTGACGAACAATAACCTCAGGCGTATTGCGACTGCACACATCGAAACTGCGCAAATGCGACTTGTGGATTTGCGTCAAACACATTGTCGTCTTCTTTCCATCGTAGAAAACTTATCATTATGCGGTCGTATTGTGTTCACACAATTCTGTAAGGCGATCACCGATCGTACGAAGAGAACTTACATCAACCGTTTGCAGAAGTCACGTAAGAAGTCTGCTGAAGAACCAGTTCCACTGGATCCCAGTAAGTATGTATTGAACTGTTCTTCAGTACAATTGAATTCTATGCAATTAGAAGCCTTAGCTTTGGGTCTAGATTATAAAATACCATCATACAGGCCTAATCGTATTTACATTGAAGCTCAATTTGAGAGCTTAATTGATCAATTATCAGACCTTCAGCCAACTACTGCTGACAACCTAGGCTGGCTTAAGACCAAACTGACTGATATAGCTAACGGGTTTATCATGACCCCAATCAACGGCCGGTGTGCTATCACAAAGCAACACCTGCAATCACTAAAAGAACTTAAATCAAAAAATCTAGTAATACTTAAGCCAGACAAAGGCTCTGGGACAGTCATTTTAGACAGGGACGCATATGTACAGAAGATGTTGTCAATACTAGAGGACCGAACGAAGTTTCAGCAAATAGACACCGTAGACAACGTCAATGAAATAGAAGGTCGCATAGCACGGCATCTCGAACTCCTCTTACAGCTGCGCTTAATCGATGACAGGACTTACAAAGCTCTTAAACCATGTGGGTCGTCGACACCTCAGCTCTACGGCCTCCCTAAAACACACAAATCTGGGATGCCTCTTAGGCCTATCCTGGCAATGACCAATTCTCCGTACCATAAATTGGCACGTTGGTTAGTCGAAATCCTAACTCCATTGAAACAAAAGTTTCAAACACATTCTATTAAAGATTCTTTTGAATTGATCAGTGACTTAGAAAACATCAATCTTGCTAATGAGTTGATGTGTTCCATAGACGTTCAGTCACTATTCACGAATGTCCCGTTACACGAGACAATCGATTTTATTGGTGAGCTCGTTGAAATGAGCCACATTACTCTGCCTCTACCTAATGATATTCTGAGGGAAGCATTATTGTTATGTACTGAAAACATCAGCTTCCGTTTTCTTGATCGGTGCTACCGCCAAATAGACGGGGTAGCCATGGGAAGTCCATTAGGGCCCATCCTGGCAGACTTTTTCATGTTAAAGATTGAGCGGGAGTTAGCCACAGACATAGCGGGTCTGTCATATTACAAACGCTACGTCGATGATACACTAGCGTTCAGTCGGTCCAAGCAGGCAATAGATAACCTAGTGCAGCGCCTAAATAGTTGTCATCCCAACCTGAAAGTAACATGTGAATTTGAGACCGACAACTGTTTGCCGTTTCTAGACATACTCATTAGTCGCCGGGAGGATGGCTCTATCAAAAGAGCCGTCTATAGGAAATCCACGTGGTCGGGTCAATACCTGAACTTCGGTAGTTTCACACCGGTCCATCACAAACGCGCACTGGTGAATACACTATTCACACGAGCAAGACGAATATGTACACAGGACAGTCTTGCGAAGGAATTAGACTTGATCACATCTATACTACAATCTAACGGGTATCCAAAAAGGTTCATAGAAAGGCATAGTAGACCGAAACCACCTTCCGAACAGGTGGCCACAGTTAGAAAAAAGAAGGTTTATATAGAATTGCCTTTTAAAGGTGATTATAGCATGCATCAAACAACCCAAAGACTAGTGAATTCGATTAAACGAACATTTAACGCAGCGGAACTCTGTGTATTAGCCCGGACCCAGAAACTGCCTGTCCCTTCAATCAAAGGAGATCAGCCTGTCGGTGCCACCTCACATTGTGTCTACCAATTTACATGTAACTGCAAAGAAAGTTACATAGGCAGAACCGAGAGGTGCTTGATCTCCAGAGTGAAGGAACATTTGCCTAAGTGGGTGCAGAGCTCTGTATTACAGAAGAACGACAGTGTTGTTGAAACACGCAAGCAACCGGCGTCCGCAGTCGCAAGACACGTCCTGACCACTGGTCACGTTATCGACCCAATGTGTGCATTCAGAATCTTATTACGTCACTCCAATCCAAGATTCTTGCGGTTTGCTGAGGCGGTCGCAATCAATCGACTGAAGCCGACCTTGTGTGTTCAGAAACAATTGCTCGTAAACTTGACCCTTCCCTGGACGTAGTGACCTTTCCTAAACCACCGATTGACTATCAACCCTGCTCCCTAACTGCTCGATATAAAAAACCCGTTTCATGTTATTGCAAATTTGGTACTGACGAGTCAATACGAAATGCTTGCATCTACCAGTTTTCGTGTTCTAACAGTTTTGTTCAAACTTCTGAAGGGAATGAACTGTTTCAAATCTGGAATAACCGGAAAGGATGGCAAATGTTTGTTGAAGCCCCGAACACAAAGGTACTTCAGAAAGGCTTATTGCCTGTTGCGCATGTAAGAAAGTGAACGCCAGGGTGTTTGGTTTTTCGTTTGAGAACTGCATAAATCCGCTTCCTTTGAATATTGTTTCTGATGTTTCCGCAAACCGCAGGATCTTCTCATCGAACCATCTTAGCTAGATTATTTGTGTTAACCGATTTTGCGTAACCCAGCGCCAAACTAGAGACAGGAGCAACCCGATCACGCGAAAGTTGTACGTAACTTTGAACGACTAGGTGCTGCTGTGTGCGCGGTGAACGTTATCGACCGTACCGTTAACAAACAAATGATAGGATGGTTCTAAGTTTCATTTCTCAGTGCAACCTCAAAATTACCAAACTAAGTGACAGTTTCCTTCTGCTCTCATCTGCATAGGAGTTGTTATCCGAATAGATATCTAAAGCCACGCCTTGGATACAATGTTCATGGAGTTTGTTGAAGATGGGTTACAGTAACTATTTATATAGACGACCTAATTCTTCTAAAAGCATATCTGCTCATACGCTTGCACAAATATAAATGCGTTCAGCGTTTCATATCCTAGTCATCCAGGCAGATATGCTACTGAGTGTGGTAGCAGGCAACAGTGTAAATTTCCCTGTCATGTTTAATATAAACTAACGCCAGTTCAATTCACTCAGTCGACCGTGTATGTTGCTCGTCTGGCTACATTTAGGCTTTACTCCCGATTGACACATCTACAAAATATCAACACCTGTTTTTGCCTGCTCCGGTTCTGTTTGCGTAGAGAAACTTTGCTGGTTGGATAGCCGTTGACCAACATGGTTAAAATATCCTCAAACTCAATGACCGCGAGTTCAAAAAGGATTATTCTAATCCATGGAAAGGTCGAAGTGTTCTGGATTTCATGTAGTTTTATTTCCTCACACTCAGTGAACGTTGTCTTTATGCACTATGGGTTGATTTAAGTGAACCGATCAGGCTAGAGGTAGATGTCAAAATTTGGAACGTCTTTTCCTCTAGGCAGGCAGTGTGAACCATCTCTCACATTATCTACTTGTTCATTTTGAATTGGCAGGCAATCAGAAGGGATAACATAGTTCCACCACTACACATATTCTAAATTAACAGAGGAGTTTTATGGAACAAGATTTCTGAACAATTGTCACAACTAACACTGATTCGTGCAGTTGTTTTTGGTGGATAATGAGTGGCCTTTGTCCTCGTTTGGTTATGCCGTAGCGACGAAAATGAGTCAGTAGAATGTAGGATTTTAAGCTGAACTTGACCCAAATTTGAAACGGTTGTTGCATTCAGATGGACTATTCACTAGGGCTCTTTCGAAACTGAGCACTAGACTCGAGTTTCATTTTTGTTATAGCTGGTCAGTAACGCCTGTCCTCGCCAAGGTCTGGACTAAAACACCGGCCGCGCCCTCAGGAGGCAATTGTGTTGATCAATGCGTTAGTGACCTCACTCCAAACGCGACCGAATTATCACGTATGAACGCCCAGTCGCCCTCGCTTTTAAGTAGTGATCACGTTTTCTGATAGTCTCATTAAGGTCACAGTTAGTGTCCACTTAACTCCACTCAGTAACCTTGCAATTGTGGCCTCACAGACACGTCGAAACCTCCTATTTCATTAAACTTGCTAAACAACAACTCAGCTTACCGGCGGGTAGACAGGAATTTCATTTGAAAAATTATAAGAGTCTGCCCATTTTATGGTTCAGACGGACAAGTGTTTCTTACTGGCTGCTAACTATCTCGAGTCCAATAGTGCGTTGGCTTACTTTATGCACACCACAGCTGTTTCATCCCACTGCTACCGATGTCAGTGGATAAACCACGGTAAACGTGATTGTTAGAACCGAAGCTGATTGAGGTATAATTCTGTGCGAAAGTAGTTGTTGAGGTGGCGTTCTAACGATGTTTGCAGAAATTTTTTAGCGATTTTATTAGCTTTTTCAACGTTCGTCAGGAGAAAGATAACCGTAAAATACGTGCTGTTTCTAAAACATTAATCCAAATAGCTGATTGTGAAAGACATCTTAAAATAATCATGCGCAGAAGATGTAACGTAAACACATCTGGCAATCGCTGAAGTCATTTCTGATTATTATCAACTACAAGTTAATCAACGCACATTTTTTCATGACGTTCTAGATTTTGCGACAAAAAGGTCTTACGGTCCATTTATCCAGAAGTAACTGAACTGAATTCGTGAGCCGTTAAAGTTCATTAGTATCCTTGTCTGTTGAACTTAAACATTTATACTCTGTCGACCGGATTTCACTTATCATGCCACTGAAACCACCCGGCTTCTTTGGGTTTTTAACACAGTTATTCGCAAGAAATTTTTAGACTGCCATGGCGCTCTGTACAGATAAACAGACTCAATCGATGATTCCGTGATCTGAATTACTGGAACAATATTTTCTGTGAATAAATCTAAAAAGATGCAAGCAGTATAGTATAAGACGTCTGGTTCAGGGATATTTCGTTCATACCTTATGAGCTACTACAGCGACATCAATACACACAAATCATGATAAGCGGGGTTAAAGTGGTTAATTTCAAAAAACGTTTTCAAATGAGACAAAATTAAACAGGTATGAAGGGCTATGTTAAAAGGTCAAACGGTCACCAACAGTTACTGATCAGAAATTGCAATGTACTTTCAATTGACAGACTACTAGATATTCAGTGCAATACATTGGTAGATGAAAATATTGAGATTTTAATGTTCTAGGTGGGCGTTGGTCCATCACGATTTTAGCCAGCCAAATGCCCACTGTCTCACCCATTTCCAAACTTCTGTAGTTAACAAGTTATGTAACTGAAATATGCGTTTCCTCCAAAGATTGCATTTGGAGTATTGCGGGCATCACGACCACGCCTAAGTCATGTCTATATGTCACACTTCAACAAACTTTATTCGGTTCATACTTCCTTCTGTAATAATTCTTGAGGAGTAGGAAATGACACTTCTGGTGTTTGCTCAGTTTTCAGGCTTGCAGCTCGACTTTGAGTAACATCATCTAAATTCCCCGGTAGAAAGGAATACCACTCACGCACAAATGGAACGCTTGGATGAGAGATTTAATTGAAATGAGCCAACATTCAACTCCACTGCTGCGTTAACCACGGTAAGGGATGATGCTACGACACAGTACACCAAGTCCAAGGCCTGTGCGGTCTCTTGATGTTAGCAAGGGAGAACTTCACACCACACCGCTCACGTGATTGACGCCGTCCTGCAACTGCTTTAAGCGACCAATGGTTTATGTTTTTGTGAGTGAATAACGGACAAGACTAGGCTAATTTCACCGTAAAACCTCATCGCTATTCAGATTTGAGGGCAATCCAGCCGGGTAGTCTCACTACTGTCGAGGCTGACCCTATGATTATTGCAGACTTATCGCGGTGTTATTTGGAGTATCGGGTTGAATTACTGAACTGCTGCGAACTAACTACTCAGAAATTCAATGGCCTACAAATTATTTTGCATCATACTCTCGATTGGAAGTTCATCAGGCACTGGATAGTTTTGAACTGTCTCTTTTTGGGAATTAGGTCGATCGTGTTAAACTACCTGAGAGGCTAAGAACTTAGACATTCACTATGGACCCAAATTCTTGCAACCTGCTCAGTTAATCGAGTTTCTTACAATATTTTAATCTACCGTCTCAGGACACACGTCGATGAAACCAAGGCAAAACACATGGTATGGTCTCCTATCGTTCATTCAACTGAAATTAATTAATGCTGAATCAGAGCGTACATGTAGGCACAGTATGGAAATAAGTACTACAGAGTTTAGTAGGATTCCGAAAATGATTTTCGAACACATTGTGCAGTGTTGTTCGATTGTTACCGTGATTTGAAGGTAATTACAACAGCCATAGCTTGTACGGTATTGTCCCGGAGACAGATTGAATTTTATTCCAGTCACCTGAATCACCGGTTGCTCTCAAGCACACTTTTCCAAGAGTCATTGCTTTGCGCTTACACAATTCAACCTATCTGATGCATGGCTGGGCAATTACGATGAGTTTGAGGTTACGGTAGAGATCATTTTATAGATCACCGAATTACAGAATGATTGTACAGGATGATTATTCAATAGTGCAAACGGATATTCCAAAGAACATCAGGATATTTATGCAATGACCATAAACTCAGCCTCCGATATTATTGAGATTTGAAACATTCGTCACCCTTAGCTCTAAATCATGAGTTTGAAAAATGATTAACCTGTTCATGTCCGCTAGTCGGAAACAAAGGAAGGATGCTGAGAATTGTTTTGCTCAATAGCTTGACTCGGCGCTGATCATATGAGGGGTGCAACATGCGACTGTCAATTACTGCCATCAAGATTTGATGCAGACCTGAGAACTCAAACGCGATTGATCGTGATCACCGCTTACTGCGGTTTTTCGAATCATGGGTCTGTGTGATAGATATACCTAAAATACATAGAGCAACCAAGCGTTTTGAAAGCTCATAGTTAATTTATTTCCTCTTCGAATTTTTATGCTTTTTGTTGTGGGTGGATTTTGGTCTGTAAGTTAGTAACAACCCTATGGATACATCGGGCTACAGGTGTCCCCTATCATTTCTGTCCTTAGAAATAGCAGGAATTTACGAAAATTTGCATGAGTCTTGCACCTGATCCGTTTGTAACTAGCGTAGGTTTCGTCGAACATAGCAGATGGTCGCATACTAGAAAATTATGTGGTATTTGCCATCCTTTTGATAATTGCAGTAGCAAAGCAGTATTGTTACTGATAGTGATAACAATGACGGTGAAAACACCTTACACTCAATTATCACCAGTACAGACAGGTTTTCACTTCACGTAGAACACACGACAATATTTTTTCCGCTGTTAAATAGCCTTAGAAACGGTTAAAGTTACCGCGTATATATTGATCAATTACTTCCATACAATTAACCTTGGGTAGCAAGCGGTTTTGGTCAAACGCCAAATCTTCCTTCAACGTACGGTAGGAAAAATCGGTTTCCCTCATTAACCAACAAATTAACGTCAGTTTCGTAAAGTGGTTTTGCATACTGTAAATCGGTGATAGACAAAGTGTCATCAGTTTGTGTGTTAAATTGCTGAAAACTGACGTAAAACGCATATGACTAAAAGACTTTATTAGTTGTGCACAGTGACGAAAATTTTGATTTTTCGATAGTGTAACAAAATGCCTAATGACTTGACTGACACACTTTACTAATACGGGAAGTCCTGCTTATTAACTGCTAGCAGCTGAAGCAAAATAATAGCCCATATATATAAAAATACTGATTTATCAATTTACGAACATGTGAAAGACATTCACTATCTGGTAGTGCAGACATGAGAAATGAGGTGAAGATAACCGCTTGAAAAGTACTTCGCCCGGAATTATACGTCCGTATGCTCGGCTTTCAGGAAAAGTTGAGCACACTACTTGAGGTAGGATGTAAACAGAGAGGTCTTCTTTGACCAGTATGTTTTTATGTAATACGGCAAACAAATGTTTCTCCAAATTTTTCATTTGACAAACTGAAAATTTTCGCTGGTCACTTCCTAGCTATTCGCACAAGGTTAGCGAATTGCTATACACAAAATTCTGTCCCTCTCGGGCAACTTCCCCCGTCGAACTTTACCTAGAGGAAACAAAAAATGAAGGACAACTTTCTGTGGACTGCGTCCATGTTTGATATGAGGAAGGTACCGGAATGCAGACACTAGAGTCAACGATTATACCAACGAATTAGTCAGGTTGCTGTGTGCACGCACACCATCCAATCAAGTTTTCACGTGTTTAGGTAACTAATTTGCGTGCATGTTAATGTTTCGAGTATGCACATTAAATTCACCATAGCTTGGCAGACAACAGTCATGCTGTGTGATGTTGTAGTTAGCTACTTTGACCTAGGTCAGCGGGTTAGTTGAAACTGTAGCATAAATCATAATTTGACAAAGTAGACGAGTTTAAAAGAGACCAACGGTTTTCATCCTTTACACTTTAAACACTGCCGCGAACACACCTGCAAGTATACCCGACGAAGTGAGATGATCATTACAAACGGCGCCGTCAAAAGGTTTTTATTTACAGGGACTGATATGGAGAGACTGATAGGAAGGAAACTTCTGACGAAGTTGCTTACTCTTCGGGAAGTGGTCAGACTTAAGTACATGATAGTTTGGAAATGAATGACGCCGTGTAAACTAAGTTGGAAAATTCGAACGCGTACAGTCTTAAACATTGGACGAGTCAACAAAGAAGTACCTTCCTAGATTTTTTAGCCAGACGAGGGAAACCTGGTCATGACCGAAGTATTATAGCAAAGTAAGACAATGCAGTCTGGATGCGCGCCTTCTAAAACCGATTTTTGTCAAGTCAAAACCTGGCCTTGCAAAATTCAGCGAGATCGCAATTTGATTTCGAAACTAACAAGCGATGAATCAGCTTCTGTCCCAACGTCACTAATGTTGGACCGTTTAAAGAGAGTAAGCACCTCGTGCTACGCCTGTAACTTAAAACTAACATAACACTGGACAGATTGGACTGATTTCACGAGATCCGCTGTGTAGAATTAGCGTAACTGAAGTAAACCCTGTAGGAGGACAAAATGTCGCAAGCATTTCTTTTTAATTTTTGATACTGTATTCAAAAAACCAATGCTGTTCGTAATCGGGGAAGATGCTTTAGAACTGCTGGCTCAGTCATCGCGCGATAGGTAGGTGGCGCCCAAAAGGGCCTGATCAGACAAAGTTACATTCGAAGATAGCTAACAATAATTAACAGCAGGATAACGCTGCCTAAACGAAACGCTAAACTGTTCTTAGACCACATCATAATCCAGTCAACTTTAGATGAGGACAATCTTGTTTTTGTTTTCTTTTTCGCCAAATATATAAGCCAGGCTGCAACCGGTGGAAACCAGAATCATGCAGGGTTCAATCATATATTCCAGAACGAAGCTCTTATCTCCGTTTTCAATTCTTACAAACAACTGTTTTAAAAGCCTTCAAACTTTCTGATAGGCACACAAGAATAATGCTCAGATTCCATCAGAAGTGGCTATGGTGACAGGTACCAGATGCATTAATGTCCACGAAGCGATCTAGGAACAGAGTTAAGAAATCCAAGATTAATAATTGTTTTCGAAAATTTTTGCAAGTAAACAAAAGATCGTCGTTACTTTAATGACGAAGTTTGAGGCTGCACCGATTCTACTATCATCATGGAAGGACCAAAAATCAGTCGGCACATAATAGAATTTATGTTGACAGCATGAATCCACAGACCAAAAGGTAAACTAAAACATGTAACAAGCGATTCTGCACTCACTTCTACTTCAAATGTTATGAATGATACCGCAGTCGGACTAGACCATATGATTTATCCAGTTAGCTGATCTTCAAAGTGAGCAAGTTCACACAAGCTTTTTTTGAACTGCTGCCAGAGGTGAAAGCTGCCCGAGAGAACTTGAAAACTGATGATTGATGGGAAAGTGAAACTCATCAATTTGGATAAGTTTTTTACAAATGAACAAACCCTGCTTTAGTACGTTTCTTTGCCGTCCAGAAAAGACGGTTGGTCGTTTTATTAAACAGTACCTCTGCAAAAACGACCCAACTAGCTCGGTCAGGAGTGTCCTCTGGGGGGACAAAGTCCTGCAAATGTGATGTCGAAAGCCATGGTAATGGTCCACGGGTTTTCACTTTTCACGCGTATACGTTTACAACGGATGGTGTTGAAAAACACAGGGAAGTATTTCATCCGCCTGATCAGCCATGACGACCCGTGCGAAGTACCTATAATCCCCTGGGAATGTGTTGCACTATGGAGTCAGTTTATTAGCCGGTAGTATGTTGATTCAGAAAAGCATGGAAGAGAACTCACCTGTCACGCCTTTCACATGTATTACTTACACATACAACGGAATAAAACAGTTCTTTCCTAGCAGGCTCGATCAATTCATACCTTAACCATGTTGATGTGTAGGAAAATGTGCGAAATGGCAACCACGCTGATACACTCAGCAAACGAAAGGATACTCAGGTAATCAGGAACAGCCAGCATCACTAACGTTGAAGATAGATATCTGTTCACGCTAGGTGTTACTATCTATTAATAGGAAGGGAGGAGGTTGGATCATCAGTTCACTGACCATCTTGTGCTGTCCGTGGCTATGCAGTCAGCCTCATCAGTTGCTTTTCATCTTTTGACTCATTTCCCAGGTGAGATTGTGTGGAGATTTTTACGCCTATTACTTTGTGAGAAATCAAAAATTGATTATCAATGCAAGGGTGATCACATCCAAACTATGAAGTCCTGTCCATGTCATGATCCGTTTTCCTCGATAGCCTATTCATCACATAAATTGACCGAGCCCCTGGATTAGTGTAAGCAGATTTATTAGTTTCGTTACAACCTAACTGCGCCTCATTGAATTATGCGTACTGCTAAACGTAGTAATACTTACGAGGTTGATTAAAAATTGGTTGCATAAACCATACGTTTGCATTATAGAAAGGCCTTCTTGTTTGACCGTTTTCTGGCGGCTAAATAGTCATTAAAAGTTGAACCGCGAAATCGTCCCATAGCAAGTATTGGTGAAATCCATCAAACACTGGTCGTAGTTGAGTGTAACGTCGTCCAAATATGTGGGTCATTATGGCAACACGCTTGAAAATACGGTTGTTCAGAAGTTCAAGAATCAGTTCCGAAGAGTTTCAAATAGTAATTTCCAGCTCTGTATCTGAACTGGAGGTCATCAGTCTAATTCCAGTTATCAGTATCCGGTGTCGTACACCTTTTGTCTGCAATGTTTTCTTCCTTTCATGCTAATCCGGAGTGAGTTTTTAATCGGTCTCCTCATTTTTCTCACTGTTATTTGAGAGAATTACATTAATTTAATCGCCGAATTCGTACAGTCACGTATACTTTAATGAATGAACGTTTGACCAATTATGCAAAGCTCTGGAAGACCCTACTAAGGTTATTGCACGTTCATTTAACGCCCCAGTGGATACTTCATTTACACGAATGTCATTAGTTCATTTTTCGCCTACAGCGAAGTCCACACAAGAATAGAGGCGAAGACTGAGCATTAACATGTGAGGCAACCAACTTCAGAGAACGCAAATCCCATCTGTTTGTGAAATTTTGCTATGGAAGAATTAGTAGGGAAAACACGTGTTAAACAAGTGTTGAACCTCACGTTATAGGCTCACAAAAAGTATGGGGACCTTGATTTATTTATTTTGATTGACACCGAAGCGTAACTGTTTTAAACGAACTCGTAAATAACACGAACGCCTAGGTGTAGATCTCTGCTGAGTGGGGCTGTCGGGTCAATTACACCAGGTTGTCAAGATTGACCGACAGGACCACGAAGGTGACGACTTTGATGCCGTTTTTCAAAATGTACTTACTGATTCAATTTCCGATCTATTCCATCGAAGCGGCTGGTGGTAAACTAATTTGTGCTAACGTACGTTGCATATGCACTGTTTTGGTCGAAGTGAATCATTTGGCGTGCGGAGTTTGAACACTTCCTATATGTGAATGGTGTATACTGTCATGAACTTCATCGAATGGAATAAATTAACTCAGATAACTTCATCTTTTACCGAAACTTCTAATTTAGGACTGATTTTTCTCTTATACTTGATAACGACTTGCAGAAATCAAGCGTCTTTTAGCCATGCCGTATTGTGGTTACTTCGTTTTTCTTCTACTCTCTCATACCAGTATCCGTGACGTACACTTGGGAACAGAATTTACCACTGTCAAAAAGTTGTATCGAAATGTTGACGCGTTGCCAAAGATACACACGTCCTCTACTCAGAATCATAGTTTGCGTTTTGCACGTGAGTATAAGTCAGGCGAACCTTTAAGATTCAACCTTACTGATGTTACCTTACAATACTAGGTCGTTCAAGAAAGCAGCAGTTGCAGAACAAACAAAAACAACAGAATAAGTCTACGCGCAATCAAGCATAAAACAGTAATAAAACGATATAATTCCCTTAATCTTTGAGCATAGAAAGTCTGTTTTTGATTTGCGGAGGAATTCTTTGTGTCGCTGCGTTCACGGTTGACAACTATTGTGAAGCTGCTGATGGTGCTAAGCTTCGTATTGGAAAAACTTACGCAGTCTTAAGACGTTGGCTTCCAGAAATGATGATGAACGTTATCCAGCTCAGGTATTGAAGACTTTTCAATAAAACACACGACAATGTTAACGCAATTTTACACGAGACTTTGTTGATCATTGTTTTTTTCAAGTTCAAATTGTTTCCGTCGTACATATTGCTGATTTCCAGGAATTTGTTTACCAACATCTGGAGATTACCACCTTACATCTCCTTGACTTTATGTATCGCCAAAAATGATGGACCGCCTACGTGAAACTTTACTCACCAACGGATAAAGAGTAACCAGATCAATGCAATTGTTCAATTTATGTTGAGCCGCATCCGTACGCATCGGCTGTACCACCAGGTCGGTTGTGAAGCAGCGGCCACTTTGACTGCTTTTTCACGAAGTTGCAATAGCTGTTGGTGCTGTTATGACTGGAACAACGCTTGTTGACTCAAATCTTCCTACCCAGTTGCTGTCATTCCCCATGAGGGTCAGAAGACGGTTAAGAGAAATATACCCATGGTACGTGGTCAAATAGTTGGGTCTGTAAAAGTGATTTATTTCATCAGAATCTCGCAACACTTCACGCAGGACAGTAGTTTGGTTAGTTAGGCCTTGAAATTCCGGCCGAATATCGCGTTAAATTTGACATATTGATCCATATAAGTGCTATAGCAATAGAAAACTTTTAAGACGTAACCTTTTTTCCAACATTGTTTGTGTCTTTAGCGAAAAGTCTAGAGAGTGTCTTATTGAGTGGTCAAAACATTTCTGAAGCTAGTCCACACCAACAACGGAGGCTGATATCGAACGCGGACCGGAGATTACAAGATTTGGTTTACAGCGTTCCACGTTACTTTTTGTTTTTAAGCAAATAAGGACAACACATTTCTAGAAGCCATAAATAAACGCTGAAGCACCGAATTACACTGAAACACATCAGAGAAGTAAAAAAGAATATATACGGCGAAATGTTGACATTTCGCATACACCCACCAGTCGCAAACGACAGGTTGCCCCAACCACTTTTGTGCACATGACGTCGGCTGGTAAGTTCGGAAAAGCATCGATTGGCTTGGCTTTCAACTGCGCAACATTATGCCAAATTGGCTTACTGGGTCAACTTCATGATCTGTTGCATTGAGGGGTTTAGCAATCGTTTGTATTGGATTCCAAGCAGCCACCGAATCAAGTTGAGGCTGGTGTGGTGTCAGTTGTTTTAACCAATTCGGGATTTATTCGGCGACCCACTGTGGTAGTTGTCTGTCTTTTCTGTATATGCATATATCACTGCAAATGCAAATGAACCGATGCATAGCACGAGAGGCAGAAGAGTTCGACAAATTACTCTCGCGGTTGCGAACAGCCACTCCTCTAGTGGTCTGAGCTACGCGCAACTACGCAGCTGTATAAGTTTGAGAAGGAGCAGACTTTAGTTTCGCGTTATACCGTTGGCTAGATTGTTACCCGTTAATGGCCAGACTAGGAAAACATTCATCCTTTAAGTTGTAAGTATGGGTTCAATGTTCTTATTCATCGTACTATGTGGTTTGATAAGTTTCTCGAGGCATGCCATTCCTGGTAAGGTTTGTCTCAAAATCTTCCGTTTTGTATGTAGGTTATCAGCGTTCCAGGTGCACCTAGTTATATAAAGTAGTGTTTCAATCAAACCGCGTTCATATGCAATGGTAGCAAAGCTGGAAAGGTGCAGATATTGACCGCCTTATGTTACTTAATGGTGAACTGAGCGCTGCACCCTACCACCTACATGTCTAGTAATAAATACATCCATAACAGCTACATTGTGTTCGATCCAAATTTGTGTGATGAAGAAAGTTTGGGGTGAACATTACCGAGGAGGCTGAAAAAAGTCGAAATGAACAACAACAGTGAAAATTAAAATATCACCACAGTATCGTTTGTGCAATAACGATTCGGCTATATAATCCAGGACATTCTTCAGAAGATGCTCACTAATGTCTAGCCTAACAGACCACCCATAGCAATCTCTTTGTAAGAAAGTAGCCCAGAATCAAGGTGAACAGTTTCTGTACACGATGCAGGTAATTTTGTCACATATATCTGAAGCCCAGTATGAACAGTTGAAACCAGCCCGCACGGAAAATTTCCAGTGAAAGTCACTGCGAAAGTACACAAGGATGGTTCACCCCTACGCTCGATCTTTTGTACAAACAATTCCGTTTAGCATGAATTCGTTAGCTGCCTCGTAAGAATCTTAGATCAAATCCGCAAAAACCTATCTCCATATTGCTTAAAGGACTCCTTCGGACTAGCCGTTACGGATATTACAGATATTCTCCTTTGTGGGACAGTTGACTTTTATATGATTGTATTCCTTGTCGGGACCATGATACAGCTGTTACACCGGAACACCTTAAAGATTTTCTGAAACTTGCTTTTCCACAAAGTGGCTATAGTTTTACTTACTTCTTCGCAATAAGTTTTAAGCTAGTTTCCAAAATATTTTTCGAAAGACTCACATGGAAGGAGATATAACCTAACAATAAGTAAAAATCATTAAACGACCACGTCAAAAGTGTTGTTACGCGTCAATCTCTGATGACTGAAAAATTTCCATCATTTCAACATTTATCAAATACTGGAAGTAGTTTTCACCTTAGTTGCTTCCTCCGCTGAATGTCCTTAAATTTATTTTCACGTGAACGCGTATCAATCAGTGAATGGAATTCAAAAAGGGTAATCAAATTAAAATCACTTGTAAATGGTGGCTTAGTTGGATGCAGTCACACATGTGCATAGTTATATGGATGTCCGTTTTAAAAGGAAATACCTCTTGAGTTTTCCATTGCCATTATCAACAGCATTAAAAACAATCTATGGTCAAGCAAAAAAGTCACCAAAAGACTATCACAGATTTGGAATTATTTGATAAGAGCAGAGTGGAAGAGGAAACCGTTCGGTCACAAACTGGTTACGGCTAGCTGCTTCTATGAGTTGTCTTTTCACTGGGCTAGTTTATTCTCCATTTGGAGGAGAAAACTTTCTTCTCATCTTACGCTTCAGTGAAATCCAAAATCGTACGAAGTCCGTTGTTGTCAAAATACGGCTATTTGTCGAACTATGGTTCGGCCCTTTGTAAAATAAGTTTTAATAGCTGCGTAGTGGTTATGGGTAGGCTGGGTCACTTGCAGAAGTTAACCAAAACTGTTGTTTGAATTGTCTACTAAAACAGCTTCTCATTTTTGTATATATCTCTGAAAAAATTGTTTGAGAAACCTTATTTCATTTGTTTTACAAAAGCTTCAAATCAGCATTTAAGTTTTACTCGGTTGAAATATTCCCAGTTTGTGATAATCATCTACTCATCGTTGAAATTCGTTTCTTAATCACGGCCTCTCTACTTTTACTGCATTCGGTACAGTCAGAAATTATTTCGTGTTTATGAGCACACAAGTAGATAGGTTACTAATTGTCGAGGGCGTTTAAGCCGACTACTGGTTGTTAGCTCATAGTATGGATCTCAGGAAATTACAGATGCATTGCGGAAATGCTTGTGGAATATGTTCAGATTGACAGTCCGTTAGAGATAAAGAGTGTTTCAAGAAACAAAAGTTTATTTAGAAAAGAGCATTGCAGGAAATCTTTTTCAAACATTTATGCGCTGTAATGAATTATAGAGATTTCTCGTCAATATTACCAAGCAGTCTACTACGAAAATTCTTGATTTTGGCCGGTTTCAAACCAGCAACTGAACCAACACGATCAAACCCAAAGTGTGCTCTCCATTTGAGCTACGTACTGATAGAAGAAGCTCGCAATTACCTATACTGAACTTATTCACTGACCCGTCCTAGTGTTTTGTATGGATTTCACCAAATGATTTAGATGGATGACTGCGCAAGCAGAATATCTCGGTCAGTTCACACCGAAGTTTGTTAACCCCATTGATAAGTAGTGCAGCTGGGAGGAATTTCATGAACTTATTAATTCGGAAGAAATAATTAAAAATCTAGCCTCAGTTGTTTCAAGAAATTTGAAAAATTTTCATCAATTTCGGTAAATATTTAAGAATCAATAATTTTGTGCCTTCAGCAGCTGAAGGAACGTATGTACGCAAAATTGTTCTTTTTTGCCACCTCTTCCTCGCCCATGGAAGTGAGAGAATTGTACGTCCGAAGTTATATTGAAGATGGCAATAATGTCGTAAGCGTGCAGTCAGGTTAACCTTAACTGGTGATTCAATCGAAACAATGCGGCAGAAGTGTTGTTTGTTTTGCGAGGGAATTCAAGATGGTGACCGTATATGTTTCCACACAATTCGTTTATCGTGAGCTTTGAATTTTTCAATTAATTCCTCCTAGACAAGCACACGTTACGAGACCTTTCTTAAAGCAAATCAAACTTAATTGCAACGAACGGTCTACTCATCATTTCAGTAACAAACGAGCAACTTGAGGACGCTCTTGTGGTAGAGATTCGAAACAGTTTAACTAGGGGTCTTAATTTTAAATAATCGAATCGAATAGATAGGCGAACGGTGTTGGTGTAATGTCAAATAATTCCACCTGCAGCCTTCCATATCCACTACATTAACAAGGAATACTTGGTGTAGTTGGGTTAAACAGCCTCCACGGAGAAGACGAGAGCAGTACGTCATTCGAGACAGAATGAGCTTCCTAATGAGACGCAAAGTTAAGCGTGCCTGTTACGTTGTTATTATTTGGCACAGTTCATTCTACCACAAAAAGACAGGCATTCAATAAAAATTTCACTCTTGGAGACAACGTGACAACAAGATGACGGTGAAAATACCATAGCTACAAATAGTGCAAACCCAGTAACCGTTTGAGTCAGTGACAAAAAAATATACGCAATAAGCAATGCAATTACTAGGGTTGGCTGAAGTAAGTTCGGTTCATTAGTTAGGATTGTCGGATTGGTAGCAAAACCAAATGAAACCTACCCAGTGGATGGATACCGGACAGACGAACACACCATTCACAAGGAATGTCGGCAGATCTTAGGCTGAAAAACATGCACTGAGATTACTAATTGACCTTCAGCTTCTATACGTGAATTAAACTATGTGAGACTTGTTTTGATGGAAGAGCTTTGTTGTATGCTTGTTGAGCGATGCCTTGCAGGAATTCCAGTTTGTTTGGACAATCTCTCTATCAGGACAGTTGTTATTCATTTCATGTTCCTGTGTCCTTTAAGAAATTCTTTATCATTTATTACACGTGGTTAGATTGTTAATGGTAAATTTCATGCTGAAGGATAATTTTTGTCGCAGGTATCGTTAATGTTTGAAGATTCGACCAAATATTCCTGACCCTTGCAGGGAGTTGACTTTCACAAATTTGTGCTTCGTTGGACACGCTAAGCTTGCTATTATTTACTGAAGCTATAAGCAATATGTCTGTAAGTTGTCCTCTATGAAAAGCTGGCCTATACATCTTTGTATGACTGAAAGGTTTCGGAAGTGAATAGTTCTACAACTCGTCCGTGATATCAGGTTTTCCGGTAAACAAAAAGGGGGACAGGCGCGTGAGGTTGTTTTCGTTGGGCCCCAAATAACTACCCATGAATCAGAATGTACAAGGACTTCAGTCGTGTAACGCTGTACTAGAGAAAACTCGGGTATCACAAAACTGGATAGTTCCATATGCCACCAATAATTTTGCGCTGATAACACTGCCTACGGTAGAAGTCAACGTTTGATGAAATATACGTTATTGTCACCTTTAACACTGCACGTTTTCCCATCTGACAATTTGTTGTTCGCAATATTTCGGTGACAAATTGTATGCTTTTTAACGCAACTTTCGAAGTAAAGCCATCCATTTTGTGTCCAAAGTATTACACAGGAGTGTATTTGGACAACACCAATAATCTTATGTACCGCCAACAATAAGGAGAGTTACTGATCGGTTCAGCAGACTATTGTCTACGCATGTTAAGTCACATGTTACCTGGATGACGTAAACCAGACAGCGTGGTGTGCAACCTGTTAAAGATTTTGCGACTTACAACATAAAGATGAACGTACTTCATTCATGACGCTATTCAGAAGGCGGAGAACAAAACGGTTTTACTCGTTTGACTAGTTACTCAGTCAGTTAAATACATATGTTATATCTTTAACTTTAACACTATTCACCATTGTTTCACGCGCCGTGATTTGATGGTAAACCGGTATCTTATGGCATCGTCGGCTTGAAATTGTAATTCATTTTAAGAAATAACCATGACTCACTAGTTTATTTTCGTGTTAAATCCCTTAGCACTACTGGAATCTTGTTCTGATGGTAGAATGGTCAATGTGACCAAGATCAACGGTTCATTTATTACTTGTAAGTAAATGTGGGTAAAAACCGGATCAGCAATTCACGTGGTGAGATACATGCTGTGTCAAAACCTTTCAGCCTTCAATGTCCTGCGAATCACTCCTAAGAAATAATTTCTAAAGTCGGGTTCCGGACAAATAATGTCGAACGAGTTCACTAAAGTATAAACTCGTTGTGTATGACTGAACTGACAGTTTTCATTATAAATGATCTGTATTATTTAGTATTTGGGCAGCGGAGGGCCAATAGCAGACACAATGCTTGAAAGGTCTACTGCAAAAGGCAATACGAGTGTCATGTCGTCGCTACGCTAACATTCCTAAGGATATGTCAACTGGAGCATGAACGCCTTTCGTTTGCGGTAAATCACAATCACATCACACGTTCGATAACGTACGTTTTTAAGGAAAACTTTGTCGATAATCAACCTTACTGGACATTTTCGCAGTAATTGAAATGACTATCTATCCAGTTTAATAAAAAATGCGATGAATCCAGCAAAAAGTAGTAGGGGAATGTGATGATTCTGGCCGGTTAACCAATCCGATTGAATAAAATAGAAGCATTGTATTCCATGACCGTCATCTCTTACTATGTTGTCCGCTGCATAAGGTTATCTAGGAATCCCGATCCTGAGTGTGATATTCAAGGTCGTTGAAGACGTCTCACGCATGAAATTTTCAAGACGTGGACCCTCAGTATTTGTAACTACTCACACGTGGCATTTCAGGGTTCAAGCTTGGAACATCTATCTTTCATAAATTGCCGAAAGCACACGGCAAAAATCTCTTTCCGGTGTATTGTACCGAAAGGTCTGTCAGGAGAACGGTAAAAAATTGCGACACATCTTCATGCCAAACGTTTCCAGACAAGAGTAAATTCGTAGAAAAAGAAAACATTCCAAATGTTGTATATAGAATTTCTTGTGTAATTGTTGCATGGCTCTAGTGTGCGTACAAATAAACCTGTCAGACGAACCCTCGTGATAGAGGATTACTGGAGGGATATGTATTTTTCGTGCTCAGTATATATTACAATTGAAGTGTTGTATGTCACTGACAGCTTTTCTGAACAGCAGCATGTTGTAAAGTAACAACTGTGGGTAAGTTATCGTGCGTATTGTAGACATATTTGTTTGGGGGAAAGCCTTCAGTGTAACGTGAAAACGTAGCGCTTTTGCTAAAGCACGATGGTTAGGAAACTTAAGTTTGGTGGATGCTTTGGAAGCTCATTCTAACGGAATACGTTTGAGGCAGACAACAGTCGGACATGAAGGGCTGTACGAAAGACAGTTCAGTCTGTTTCCACACCTAATGGATAGCAGTTTCGTTCAGATCCACACGCACACAAGAAGATGCCAGCCAATGCATATGGACAGATATTTGTTCATTATTAGAAAGTGGCGGTTAAACGCTCATTCCAAATTAGAAACTTCACAACCAGCGTTCCTGTCAGAGTTAGAAAGGGCTATTCTGAAGCATGCCAACTGGGTTGACGAGAAATTTTATTTCATCTTTCAAACTTTATTTTTAGAAGCAAGTCGACATTAATTCTTTTGAGTGCTAATAAGAAACCGGACCTGCAATTAGCTCAATAAAAATGGTGAATTCTTTTGCATATGATAAAACGATGAACTGATTATTTTGTTGCCCAAAATTCTGTAACAAACTCCTAAATTTTACTGCATTGTAGATAACCCTTTAAAAAATATGCTTTTGAAATTCGTTGTTAAAAGTTTGTTGAAGCAACAGACCTACGATACACTGTTCCATATCACTGAAAACAATGGGTTTTACAGTCAATAACGAGTAGGCAATTGATAGGGTAATCATTGCAATAATTGTTTTCGTCAGCTTGTCAAGTGCTTGTTATCTAATAAAACATAAAAACGTCTGTTATGGAACCACACAGGAAGCACTTGAGAAAATCAAGAATTTTCTGTCAAAAATGAAGTGGTTACAACAACATAAAACACGTGGGAAATTTCCCAACCGTATAGGTCAGTGAATAATTCTGTGGACTAAACATTTTATCAACGAGAGTTTTGATGTTACCAGAACACATCTAGAAATCAAAGAACTTCAAAGGAAAAACGTGTCAAGTTGTGTTATTGAGTGTTGGATAGAGATAATTTGCTATATTCTTACTGACCCTCTGGAATTACCGTTGGAGTGTACGGCTAGCAACCAAAACACTGAAAAATACTTTGTCAGTATGTCTCTGTAGTCTTCATATAAAGACAGGAAACAAATATACGGATATTTTAGTTCGTCGATCCTAATTACACCACCCACTGGATTTAATCCGTGTGCCTGTGATTGTTGTAATAATAACTTGTATTTACTTAACCTGATGGGGATATTCAGACACACGTCTGACAGGATCCATGTGGGACATAGCGTCACATACCGTAAGGTAAAATAACTTGGGCAAATATGGTTACTACTGGTGCTGAACGAAGATAGTCAAAGCAGAAATATGGTGCGTTTGAAATCAGTCACCGAATGAGAGCAAGTGGTAAACCTAAGTAAAAGACTGCATCATGTAGTTCCGCTAAAAACGTACCTTTGCGCAATCGAAAAAAGGAGTCTACTTGAAGAATAAACTTGAGCTTATCCGACGCCACTCGGCGTAGAAATAACGGTTCATAGCAAGGTGTTTAGACTGTGAACAATAGCAGTAAGGCCAATCCGCTGAAATTAAAATAGTTCCAAATCCTCTGTCGATAAAACTGACACATTTTGTACAGTGTAATTAAAGTTGTGATAAAAAAGACTAGAGTAGAAAATGTCTGTCAGTTTCAATTTGATTTTTTTAACACCCAGTCTGGGTGGAATAGCTTCACGAATAAGGATGGAAATTCCGGTAGCAAGAAAAACGCTTTGTATCAGGAAGTTTTTCTACGACGAAGGCAAAAGGCTGGTCCTGAATGAAACATTTATTTTGAAAGGTAGAAGTGCGAACCGCTCATGCGGCCAGTCACTCTGAACTGTGTCTAATATGTGGTTTGCAATAACATGTGTCACCTGGTTTGATTGGAACCGGAGCAGTCACATACTCCATCACTGAGATGTGCGTACCTGCCTAGTAAATGATAAATGTAGGTTAGTTTTTCTAAAAGCTCACTTGTCAAAGATACACTGATTAGGCTGTATATACATGAACATCTTCGTGAAGTCCGAAGGGAATGCACAGTCTTCGCCAATTTACATATTTTTTTGGAAAAGCAGTTTAATTTGTTGTTAATGAAATTGTGCACCTAACCAATTTCGTACCTTAAGCGATTGCATCACAAACAACATATTTAAAGTTTCAATTAAGACTTTAAAAAAAGGTATGCGAAACAATTAGGTTTCAACAGTGCTTTTTTTCAAAATGAGCAGTTAACAAAGCAGCTCATGTATGGCAATCCATTCAATCTGCTTGCTCGACAAGATCTCAGCGGGACAATTCCAACTGCTATATTAATACGGGCAATTCGATGTAGCTTACGATCACTGTTGACGACATGTTTAGAATGGTTGTACGATTTGACGAAACACGACTTCACTGTTAGATTATCGACGGACAGCAAATGTACATAGGCTCGCTAGGTTTAAAATTATACTTTGGGTGGAAACATTCCCAGTGGATCTTCTCTATGAAAGTAATCGGAAACATTCAAGCTTTCCTGTTACCATGTAATCAGCTGACCACATGTTAACAAGAAATCTCCATTTTTATAGTTTCCAAACGTTCACACCCATCAGCGGTCACTTTTGGGCTTATAACTACCATGGCTAACCAACTTGTCTGTCCACTAAGAAGGGAGCCACGCACACGCTGTTTGATTTGCAATGAAGGTTAGTTGACCAAGTGCGTACACCGAGCACAGCAAGCTGACGCGTCTTAATAAGACGTGTGCACGAGCAAAGGTACCGCCATTTCACTAGAAATACTATTCGGATAGCCCAAAATTCGTCCGTATTTTGGGATAGTTAGTCGTCGAAGAATGAGACTTCAAAGTTAGTTGACTGAAATACTGTCCGTTGCGCACAAGAATTTTAATAAGGGTATCTTACCAAGGCTGTCCTTAATATATGAATGGTTCATTTAAAGACTTACATAAACACGTGCCGACCGTTTGTTTATTGCAATACTTATCCAGACGAACCATTATAACACACGTAAGCTGTTTGGAAAAAAATAGAATGGAACAACAAATTGGTTGATCGCACCGATTATTGCGCGTTATTCCTGGGCTATGCAGACGTAGAAGAGGCATAAAATACTGGTATTTGGCTAAAGGAAAACTTGACAAACGGAACAAGGCTGTAGGTTGCTGTATTTGGGTTCTAAAGTGGTCTTCACATTATATGAAAGTGGCACACAGTTAAACCGAGTAGTCTGTGATTGTAATATACCACAAATGGTCGATCAGGCTTACTTTTCCATGGTCTGTTTTCTAGCTGTATAACCTTTGACTCCCATTGTTGCTGCTTTCACTCGAATTAAGAAATCCATGGATGTGATTCAAACAAGCAAAAATGTCTATCACATTTGGTTACTTAGAAGCATCTCTCACAGTGGTTGCAACTGGCGTCACACGCTCACGGTAAGAGTTGTTCTCATCTCATTCCAAGGAACCAACACTCAGGGAGGACGATCGTTGAGTAAAAATATCTTGCGTATTTCACGTATTTCTTGAAATGCGGCTCTGTTCATGTCGTTTCATTCCTGAGATGTTAACACACTATCATACACATGCTTATTAGAGAGACGGCAATAGTTGCTCCTAAGTTATCACAAGCTAAGCAACAAAGGTGTGCACGTCAGAATGTTGATGAGCCCTAAGTTCGTTAATGGAAGCCAGTTCTATCTTCACCCATATCTACTGACCAAAAAGTGGTGGGTGCTTAACAAAAGGTTGTTTGTTTGATGGCAAAGGGTCACGCAAAGATAAAGCTACCGTACTATTAACATTGTTTTAACTTTAGGGAATTTTAACTCTACAGTTTAAAATCTTTTAAAATTTGGTCGAATTTCGTCGCACTATTATTGCTGTAGATAATATATTCACACCGGGAGTTCCTTCGAGATTTTTCTATTGAGCAGTGTGAGGTACTGCATTTTTCTGATTCGTTCTAAAAGTGAACTGTAAATTGATTGCGATGGAACCTTGGTCTACCAAAATTGGCCAAATTTAGTGGTTTTTCACACAGTCCAGTGATAACCAGTCGGTAGTTAGCAACCCGGATTCACATTCGAGGTCACACTAAAGAATACGTTTTGGAGGTCATTTGATTTTCACCTCAAGCCACTTGAGTACAGACAATGAGAGAAAAAGGCGTCACTAGTAAATAATTGTCCAGGTTTGGCAAAACAGCTTCGTAAGTTTAAATGAACTTCTTGTGAACTAGTACACATGCAAAATAAATTATTCACTTGCCTTTTATATGTTTACTACCTAAAAATTACACCACGTGTTCCAAGATTCGTGCAAACTGGATGTAAACGATTCTGAAGCCGCAACGGATAATACGTTGATCCGTACTTGGAGGAAGCATTACCGAGAGCTGGGAAACCCGCCTGATCTTTGGAACTAGGTACAGATTTGCTACTGAGTTAATGAAGTAACACACCTATTGTAGGTATGAGTTGAGCATTTGAAAATTCGACAGTTCCGCGGTTTTGTGAAGTTCTTTGAATCATTACTACTTCGGATATGACTTCATAGACTGAACAGATGGCGAATTTTCTCATGTAGTAATCGGGCAAACCAGTGTCCTGATTACGCTTGTACGCTACCACCCTCATTCCAGGGTTAGCCTTTACTCGCTGCCTACTGTGAGCTACAGTGTGAAAGTTAGTATAATTTAACCAGCACACTGCTTAAGCAACAGCAGTTGTTTAATCTTCAGTCAACCATTTCATTTCCTTGATATAAAAACGTTTCTCTGAAGATATATTATCAAATTATCATGTCGAATGTTATTGATGTCTTATATATTTAACAACCTACGTATTATCCCGCAGAAATGAAAACTATTCCCTCTCAAAATCTTGCGCACTTTCTCCGGTTTACGTAGTCTGATCACAGAGGTATTCGAATAGAAGTCCGAAATAAGTACACTGACGTTCTTTGTCCTGAATTACTCTTTCCTGGTTTGTTGTCAGGCTTCAGATAATTTTACAGCGCTGAGTGCACAGAAAGGCAGAATGTGAGTACGACAAACAACCGATTAAAATTGTTGTTTTCCTGCCAGTTTTGAGCCAACTGCTTTCAAACAGAATACTATATTCTAGGTGTGTGTTTGATGGAGAACACCAGCACTGCACGTCGCGAGCTAACATGTAATTATAGTCGCGTGTGAGTAAAGCTTAGATCCAGCGGTCAGGTTTAGTGCATTCTCCAGAAGCTTATGTAGCTGCACGTTTGTACACGACAATTTGGTCAGTGTTCTGCGTAGTTGCTTCATGGAGGCATGATAGAGGTTCCCACTTTGGTCGTGACGGCGATGCAAACAAGTGACGAACTTTTTGAGAACAATATTGGAGAACAGTATTTCTTTTTGGAAGTCGCTAGCTGACAAACTATGAAAATGCGAAAGGTGGAATTAATCGCGAATGGGGGCAAACTTAGAGCGCAAGGAATGGATAAGTTTATTGAATGAGAAGGCCACCTGTAAGGTACTCACAAAACTTTTAAACCGGGTAGATACTTTACACCTGTGTCCCACGTTCCATGGAAGAAGATATATTGGGATCCAAAAATAGTCAATCGTAATTATGAATTCATTCAACTGAAACTTTCAGGGACAGTCTATTCAAAATACCTTTAACCCAAGCAGAATTAACTTTGACAATGAAATGGATTGCACATTTTACGTTCAGTCCCCGTTCATGAGGATGCAGTTAAGCAAAATGAACTAGATGAGAGCATCCAAAGTGCACCTTCATCTCCGAGTGTTGGTCTATGATGCCTTGTTGCTCTGCACTGAAAATGACAAATTTCGTAATCCTGAACAGTTTCATCGTCAACCAGATGGAACAGTCATGTGAGCAGACAATAAAATAACTCTAACAGAGATTTTTTATTCAGAAATTTGGACTAGAATTAGGTTCTAATTTACTGCATGCCACATTGGCAACACTAAAGATTCGGCTGATCTAGACAAACGTTAAGTGACCTGGTGTAGTGGCTAGAATTTTTTTCGTAATGACCAGAAGTTTGTGTGAATTTGAGAAGAACAATCGCATGGTTTTTCTGGGTAAATTAACAAGTCGTCCGGAAGATAGCTTTATTAAACGATTTGACTAATAATTCCACGTGGTCCACACAGTATGTCGACATTATTATGTTCATTTCTGTCATCCACAAATACGCACCATTAACTTTAGTTTTCTCAAAAGTAAGGCGAATTAGTACACGAGGTAGTCCTGGAAAGACTGGGAATTGGCAACGACCAGTCTGCAACCTATTAGTTCTTGGAGAAAAATTGCGAAAAGCCAGTGAAGCCTGAACCGCCATTAGAAGAGAAATTTGTTGCTGAAAAGAATAGGATGTTTATTTAGACGTTAGTTAAAGGTGAAAAACTCAGAAGACGTACCATTATTGTAACAATCAACAAAACATTCAACGCAGGTGGACAGCTGAATGTTGAGCTCCAGAGGCAGCATCTTCTTCCAGTCGAAATAGCTCAATTTGTGTTGTTCAAACTTTATTGCACATACCAGTCATATGTAACTGCGTAGAATTTTAAAAATGCAGAAACGAGATCCGTTTGTTACATAAACGGAAGAATACTCACTCAGATGTGCTGGGAAATATATCTTACAGCGACATGTTAACGCAACTGAGGTCAGCAAACGACTAGTTTCTACAGTCGGCACACTCGCCGGTGTTCCTGTTCACTCAGTCAGTGTACTGAGAACATGTTTTTGCCACTTTGATCAGCGGACCACATGGCTTGCTGAAGTAGTACTAGTCGGTCGACTCATGCCACTTGACTGTCGTCACAATTGACTGATCATGATCTCGGTGACCTTTTCTAACGTGCAGACTGATTAGCGGTTATACAGTTGTTTGATTTTTCGAATGGTTGGTGCTTTTGAAAAGTTCAGCTGTGTTTTAACTACTGAAGGAGGCAAACGGTTATAAGATTTTAGATGAAAATCAACTGCGACAAACCTGGGCTTCAGTTGGATACGAACCAACTACAGAAATAGCAAGACCAAACGCGTCAAACGTTGCACCAGCTAAACAAAAAAGCCACGTCAGGAGCTAAGAAATGTCACACTTGCACTGAGTCACCCGAAAAATCATATGGAACCTGTAACATCATCTAGCAGATCGACGACCCAAACAGGATTTATTAACAGCTTACGCTGAAACCCACTGACGTCACTGCTGAACATTGAAACTTTATTATTTCTAAGTAATGTGGCTAATTACACAAGTTACTTGAGATGCGACTGCGAAAATCCTAGTTCCAGTTGGATTGGAACAAGCGACAAAATCGGTATGCCAATGCTCAGCAGTAGCATTATGCATATTCCTCTAATTTGTTAGGCAAACACGTGCAGGAAAAAAATCACAGGAGATGTAGAATTGCATCCAGAGTCACATAAAGAATGAGTCTATCAGCTGAGTAACAAGCGGTTCATGCTGCAATGCGTTATGTTAAGTAGTAAGAAGTTTCGTGTGCAAGCAAATGCAAGACCAAATGAGACTCCCACCTCTTCTACATGAACCTTACTTCAATTCTGAACTGTTCCAAAGCGCGTTGTTAGAAAAGATCAGTATTTGAAGTTGGGACAAAGCATTTCTCTCTCAACGAGTGATGCCTATCAGCAATGGCTATTTTGAAATAATGGTATAATTGAATATGACCTCATGACAATAATATAACATCTCTGATTAGAACGACGAACAAACATTTTGTTTCTGCACTCAGGTTCTCGGCGCACTCACTTTTGGGCTTGTTCACAGAACATTTAAGTTTATTCCTTTACAATCGTTCTGCGCTTTTAATCAGCACTTTGTCCACATTTGTAAAGGAACCAAAACCTTTTTCGCGGCAGGTACATGTAAATGATGGAGGGCACTTTTTCTCAGAGCGATGGCTGAGAGCTAATCGTTTGATGAACGTCACAACTCACAGTTAGTGAGGACGGACGAATGACACATTCGCGTTATAAAATCGTTAATTGGTGCAATGATCTAGAGATTGATTTTGTGATCCGATCAAAAGGAAGGTGGTTGATAAAAATTGGAACGCTTCCTTCCGTTTGCGAAAAATATGAAGATACTTCAGAACAGCTACAACGGAGATTTATTTGACAATATCGTTTACTTTGTTAGAGTCAACAACGCGCGATGACTCTGAGAATGATAAGCAGGCTGCTTCTTGTGGGATATACGTGATTTCCTTATGGGTAAAATAGACACGCAGGTGAAAGGAAAGATCAGTTGAACCAATTAGGTTAGCAGGTGGCTAAGTATTCCAGGTCGGCACTCTCGGCCTAATATTAACATGGTAACATGGCTAACTTGAGTCATCTGACGAGAATGTGGTCACAACGTCAAATATTTTATTAGCAGCAACGTTTAAACAAAAGGTTATTTCTGTTTCTTGCGTTTTAATCAAATGCGCTTCGCAATGCAGAAATCAGAAAAAGCGATAAAAAGTATCCGTCGGTCATCAACCCTAAGCCATAGTCAGGAATTGTGAACTAAAACTCGAGTAGCCTTCGGATAATAGGTATATGATATCACTTCGATACACCAGTCACCAAGTGTCACAAGATTAATGGAAAAACGTTCAATACAGACGGGTCACATTATCCACTGTACAAAAGATCTTCAGTTACCGATTCAGCACCAACTTACCATCTTGAATTCGTTAAAATCCATGCTGGTCGTTTATCATAAGCCAATAGTGTGTGAACGGAGGCCACTGGTACTCTGTCTCTCAGAGTTTTGGCCACTGTCAGGCCAATATGTTTGTGAGCCGCCAGTTAGGTTTAGTTTTTATTCATTTGCAGTACTAGGCGTACAAGTCGACGGCAATACAAGAAGTTTTACCAATTTCTTGGGAATTCGATCTCCTGATTTCACTGTTCAACTTCACTGTTTTCCTGTATCTAGTAAAATACATCCATATTCACTTTGTTTGGGATTTTCTTCATTGTTGTTGTTAGTGGCTTTCTATCATACAGCAAAAAAGGGTGTGTTTGTTGGACAACTTAATTTGCAGCGATCTTTTTCTGGAAACTGCGCAAAAATAAGTCAGATGAGTTCGGCTGAGACCCAAACTAACAAACTTTGACGTACCACTTCAAGTATTGCTATGTACAGTTGCACTACCTTAAGACCCCTAAACAGAACTGTGTTAGTAACAACGCCTGTATGATTATGAAGTTTATCGGCAATATTGTTCTCTTAGTCGCTTTTGACTAGCATTTTAACTAACATCAATATAAACACGAAATTGTCTCCTTTTGCAAAACTCCTTTGCACAAAGCGTCATCTAATATTTGTAGCTTTGGCAAAAATGTGAATCACTCTTAAGGCGAGGGGCGTTGTTATCTGACTAAAAGTTAATGACAGTTCTAATGTGTAACTGGTTACCACCCTATTGGTCTCAGTAGGAGTGATCTACTACGGTCCTATGTTGAGCACAGATCCGAGCCATTGAATTGCAAACTGGATTGTAATATCCAAATGATTGAATTGGAACAGTTCTGGGATTTCACATCAACCTTACCGAAACGCAACACATCGCCTGACACGTTGACAGTCCGTTTACTTTTATCATCCAGGAAGGTGAATCATGAGATCATGTATAGAATGTGGGTGCGAAAACAGTAACGGAAGGATTACTGATAAGTAGTCGCGGATTTGGTTTATTTTCAAGTTGACCATCACTCACATTTGATCGCAGCGTTCGCATTCACATAGATTTTCCAGCCAGCCTCTTTCGAAAAGAAGCACTAGACTCGAGTTTTGCTCTAATGAGAGCGATCAAATGTGAGTGATGGTTAACTTAGAAAAGTAACGGAAGGCCTTTTGACTTTATATGAAACTAGCAGGATTTATGAGTTCCACATCAATCAATCCACCTCACTCGTTGGCCTGAGCATTCACAAGACAGGACGATGATTTATCATTGACGCTGCTTTGGAAAAAGTGAGCAAACTAGTTCATTCATAACCTACACCTAGGTTGCGTGTGTAGCTTTCAACTAGAAGTGCTCTTCAGCTCGCTGACAATTGTATTTGATCTGTTCTCTCATTCATCTTACCAATCAGTCCGCTTGCAGATTCAGTAATGTTTAAGGCCCAGCGCAGATAGGCGCGTATGGAAAACATAGACTGAATACGTCTCACTATTAGATGTGCACGATGATGCAGCCGGAACTTATAACAACGACTGAAAACAGAAGCTCGATTTCATTCATTGCAAGACATCGAAGTAACAGATCACACCGTTTGCGCGTTCAAAACGGTTAAAGTGTTATTGTGTACCAGAAACTAATGTGACTTGCTACGGCTGAGTTGCTTTGTGCGCCAGTGAGCAGTGCTCAGTTTATAGTCTTCATATTGGGACTTTATTCTTTCTTACATCAAATACTACTACCTTGTTCTATTCCATAGATAGGAACTTGGATTTCATGTGCGGAACACGAATAATTTTGGTGAAATCTTTATGAGCAAGCGCATGTGCCAATATTTTACGTTAACCCAATTTTATTAACCACTTTCAAGCTCTCACCTTACCAAAATTATAGAGGTGTGAGAATAGTAAATAAATACTGGCGTTCCCAATAATTGTAGTACGTGTTTAAAATAATCGCTATCGGAATGATCCATTCAAATGGAATTTTCAGTTCCGTGCAAACAGGTAACCTTTTCTATTAGCTCATGCGAACTGGTGATAATTACGAGAGCGCAAATATATAAAGCACCTAAAATCTTTGTTACAGGACGTGTATGTTCCAATAAGTGAAAAGCTCAAATCTGTTGCTCATTTCTGCAAGTCATCGCCTGCTAATTTCACTCCGGCAGAAAATCTTTGAAAGGGTGTTTAGGCGTTTCACATTAGCTGAATTCCTGAATGCGTATTATTATTTAAAGTATAAAGTGTGTAAGTTCATACGCAGTGTACCACTTTTTATTGGTCGTGTGATGCTTCATTATGCTCATCCTCCTGGCAGATATTCCCACTAAATCACAACAGTTTCGATGGAATGATTTCGTCCAACTGTTCTGCATAGAAAGACAACTGTTAGTTGATACGTTTGATAAAACTTTTACAACCAGATGCAATGTAACAGTTGACATCATATCAGGATTTTATCTTGTTTCACTTATACACATGTACTATAGGTTTGCAAGTGACTGTTGAAAGGCAGTGATATTAGCAATTTAACATATTGAAGTTATGCTGGTCCTCAGTCGTCAAAATTTACCGAACTACAGACTGCTTGAATTCAGCGAATGGTTCGGAATAATTCTTTCAACGTGATCATTTACGGAGAAGGTTTGTTAATAATTAACCTTTATAACGGCTGGAACAAGTTTCTTCTGGTTTGTTTTATACGGAGAAATATTCGACAGTATAATTGAAGGGGCCGGTATTTTCTGTTTATATAAATTGGCAAGCAATCCACCGGTTAGTAACGGCATTAAACGTTAACTTTTTAGTGGTCAGCGGTGACAACAAGGAATGTGCTTATGTAAAAAACCGGTGGAGTAGTGGGGTGAAGATAGAAGAAAAAGAGGGCACAGCAAGTTTGGTAGAACTCCACAATTGCCTCCAGTATGACAACTCTTTGGTTAATTCATCTCCACAGAAGATCGCTCTTTTGGTGAAAAAGGAAAAACAATCACGTTAATTCACTTAGAAATTAGCATTGGGTGCAGTGCTAATGAACCAATAACCTGGGATATTCATTATCCATTCTTTCGGGCTCACGCTGTTGCCTGAATCTGTCTCACACACCTTAGTATAACTGTCCCATCGGACCGTTCAACTAACGAACTGTAATTGCGCACAACCAGCTGCTCTGAGGAATAGTCGACAGACGCGGCTGTATGTGCATGAGATGAGATCATCACGGTTGGAGGGAAGAAATTTTGCACTGAAATCACACTTTCTGATGGCAACAGATTGCTGGGAAAATCAGAAAGCATAAATTTTTAGATCAGATAAGGCTCTGATAGAAGTGAACCTAAACTTATACGTTAAATGTGCACGTTTTCGCTCAAGAGGAGAGAGCAAGTGACGCTGATACAATCTCACTCTACTTAGCAAAGGTGAGCAAACCGAGTTTAAGTTTGTACGGGTAAAGCCAATAGTCACTGGTAGTTCACAGTGACGAAATGATTGCCACAATAGGTTTTTGACCATCACTGGACACCTTTATTTATTCAGTTTGAGTGCACACTAACCTTTGTGCCTTTTGATTTCTAATTAACATAGGAGCTGTCATTAATTGAGTTAGCAAGAAACTGATACATAGTATAACATATAATAAAACCCCTTGTTAATATATTGATATATCTTTTTTTAACGATCATCGTTATTTACCATTTCGGAGTTTACGCTGAGAATTTTCACAGGTGCGTCTGTTCACCTTCCAAATTTGAAAACTACAAAATGGCGTCAAAAACATGAGTCTGCAAGAAGTACCTGGTAATACTTCAGTGTTCACTTAGAGGTTCATACTTCAGTTAACCGCATTTGGTAATAGGTTGCTGTATAAAATAACAGATACACACAAATTTGTGAGAGAGAAACTCAATTAGCATAAATTTCACCTACACGCTGAATCGACACTGTCAGTGTGTGCTGCAGTTACATCACACAAACAATCATTTGCAACTGACAACAAACCAGCAGCGATACAGCTTCTGGCAACAATTTTGCATACAGAAAACACCACTTAGTGGCAAACTGTTTGCTAAAGGTACCTTCTATGTTTACTAGTCTCGTTAAACACCTCAACCGGCAAAAATGTCCCACTGCCTGTGCAAAAATCAACCAATAATGGGTCAGGTCAAAAGTCAAACACAACGGAAACTGACCAATCAGTATTCGGGTCAGTAGGCCGACGTACTCCGCTACATAAGAGCAAACATCCATCGTACTTCACCAAAATCCACGCTCAAAAGTATACGCTGAAACACTCACGCACTGATGATGTCACCTCGCTTGGTGTTGAAACGTTTTGCAACCAGAATGCCAAGCCCGACTAAAATACCAATACCAAAACCATCAACCCAAGCTACGAGCAACACCACTACTGTTCCCAGCTATCAGGATTAAAGCAATACCTTACAGGTAGACAAACATACACATACTCCACTGGTTACTAGTAAAAGATCCACGTTACCGTAATTGGTATTACGCAGGTATCATCAATCCGAACCTGGTTAGCACCCGCACGTCAGGTGAAGTCATATTCGCTAAGAATCACTGAAAAGATCCCGATCACTCAGTATTAATGCTTCACTGATGTGTTCTGAGCCCGTCCGGTAATAAGGTGTTGAGATTTACTTATGGGAATATAAGAGGCTGGAGTTCGTCGCCGATTGTTGGTACGAACTTGAGTAACTAGAAGGTGTAGGCCTCAGTACGATTCTGTGCTGGTCTACTGGCCATCAACCTAGACCGCATCAGTCTACTGTAAGTGGAGGTTTAACAGCCGAATGAAATTTCTGACTAAGCTAACAACAAGCGGAATGCACATGACAAGTATGTTAGTTAACGGTTGCTTGTGAATGATCACCATAAGCTCGATTCTCTTTCAGGTTGTCTTTGACCACTCTGAAGGCAAAAGTGTCGGAAAACCTAGTGTGAACAAGTTGGTTGATATTAACTAACGGTAACGCCTCACAGTTATTGATTGAAGAACTCGGGATGTCACATCAACATCATGTTCATGAATTAAAAGGTTTTGACTGTGAATGAACGTGTTCATAAGTTACAATGAATCTCCAGGTGTAAACATCATCGTCTAGAAGTGAGTTTACTTAGAGTTAGCTATTTAATGTAACCGGTTAAGTGGTCATTATTTGGCACCCTCTTGTAACATCAGCATCTGTAATGTTTCATGCATATTTCTGAAAGGAGCCTACAGAAACTAAGTAGTCGTGCTTGTTTAAACATTGACAAAAGTTGAAATGAAAGTGTGAAATTGTTGTTTTCTAGTCTTTCCTTCGAAATTAACCGTGTAGTACGGAGGAATAAAATAAGTTAGAGAATGATGAACCAATTGCATCTACTCAACATTGGAACTTGTTTCCAGTTGTTATGTTTGACTGTCCCTAACATGATGCGTTAGCGCGAAGGTTTTCCGGATTAACACCCATTCCGGCTATCTTTACTTTATGAGTGCAGACAAACACAAGGCTGGGCGCTCAGTGTCAGTTTGAGGATGAACATCAGAAAGCATTACAAGCATACATCAAAATTGTCTAGACAAGAATCACAGATCTAAAGTGTGTGAGGTGACTTTATCAGGGCAGGTTAAAGCAGCGTCTTTGACTTACACTATACAAGCATGGACGTTTGCTAAGTTGAAGAGACTGTTGTAACGCTGTCCAAATATTTGATTTGAAAACAGCTTATTAAGTGCAACATTAAGTGAAGCAGTAGCTTTCTGATTGATGACTGATCAGTCTCATACTTACTGTCATGTGTTTGACGCAGTTGTCAATGGTTACCCTAGTCCGCAGGCAGTAATCGCGTTGCTTGTTCAGTTTCACTTGAATGAAAGGAAGTTGCACAATGGGAGGTGACCTTCTGTCGTATAATGTCAGCGTCACGAGTTATGTGTTTCAAATTCATGAGAGCAGACAATTATTGAAAACTCTTGTATTCAAGCCTTGTTGTGCAGTCAACACCAAAACAGTTTTCATGAACTGCCATGAACACAACTGTGCGCGTAGCAAACATCGGTAAGTTTAAATGAGCATTGTGTCGTTGCATTTGGCTACTGAACAACAGGGCTACTGATCTGTTTCGCCTTTGTAAACTCCACTAAAAATGAAAATAGACAGTTTGTTGAGTCAAATTTCAATGCAGCTGCGTAAGTTTAAAATAGGATTGACTTTAATTCGCGACTGAGAATAACAATTAGGTGGTCACATCAACTTTCAAAATGGGAAGCGTATCTCTCTTACGTTGTTAATCCTTGTGAAGTCTTCAAGATAATCATCTGCTAATGTAGTTTTTTTTTCAGGGAGCAGGGCTTTGCTTACAGTAGTTCACAGATTTGAACAGATTTGTCTTCATGAAACAGTGCTTTGTGCTATCATGCAAACATGCGTACTGAACTCACGGACAATGCGGACAGAGCAGAATGGTGTAACTCACCACTCATGTTAATTACTGGGTGCATCTAAAGCAAGTGCTAGATTACCACTTGAATCATTCTGACGTGACAATCCTAGAGGCGGGTGAGTGGGGAGCAGAAAGTTAAGAAGTAAATCTGAATGAACGATATTTAGCGGTAGACTGCGCGTGCTACCACTGCCTATATTTTTGGGCTTAATTTCTTCAAAGGTGAAGTCACTGCATTAGGGAAGTCAAGCAGTGCACATATATTAAAAATACAGTTCAAGGTGAAATTCCTTGAGAATTTCTCCGTTTGACAAAAGCATTTGCAAAAGGAACTGTCGGTCAAATACATGATAACTGAACCCAGTCACATATGTATAGATGGTTCTTTTGGTGTTGAAGATAAGGCACAGGTTTTCAGATAGCCATCAAACAGATTTACGCTGAGCTGATTTCTTCATGCACAACGTCGGGCATACAGGCATACCATTATAGTGTATTTTTGGAGTACTCCTCATCCAGACTGCATGCATGCTAATTAAATTCACGTGTCCACCTAAAATTTTGCATTTCATTCATGCAAACAGTTTCCGTACCTGTGTTAAACGAACCTTCGTGCAAGTTGTTAATCATCTCAGGAATGAACAGTTTCTTAGTGCAAATGACTTTGTTCACGTTAACGCCGGGGCTTTCGCGACGCTTCGGGAATAACACGAGCCACCTGTTTCCGGATACTTTAATCTGTATACATATTCACGGCTGTTTAGTGGACACTGATCCTTTTTCTAAGCGTCTATAAATTCTACGTGCAACCAGTACATCTTGCGTGAAGATGTTGGTGGCCGGCTGTCTGAACGATTCTATATGTGTTGAAGTCTCAGTTGTGTATTCAGCTTTTAAACATTCTTGGTTGACGTTTCAACCCTTGAGTACAGTGAACCAGAAGACAGGTGCAGAGGTGTTGACTCGATTGGAACATGTTCAGAATAATCACACGGACTCACTTATCTAATTGGGTCCCGGGTGTGTGCTCATTAGAGAACGACACGCTACGATCTTTGTGGCACGAAGGGTCTAGGTGAATAGGTTTCAAACTTGTTTCGTTCCGTCAAGTGCTTCAGTTTAAGTTTCCGGTCTTCTACACACAATTCGATTTAACCAAAATCAGCACCACTTTGTGAACAGATCATAACGCTATTCTCCTCTAAAATTTCTTTCTAGATCATGAACGAATTTGAAAAATTGCGAACAAGCATATTATACCCACCCATCCCGTTGCCATTTTACGTTTTAATCACAATCTGTTGCTCATAAAAATGGGATAGACAACCTTCCTTCGAGAGTTTCGGTGCTTGTGTATTACGCCTTTAACTTTTAGTTCAACGAGTTCTCTCTTGAACTGGCAGTCCCGTAACATCTTAAAATTCTGATTGACAACAATCGTAGGCAAACTGATAATGATTGGTTTGGGCTACACTATAGCAACAGCAATTAATTCAGAACAAGAATATGGTCTTCTCTTATCTGATTCTACGACATAGAGCATCAGTAAACACGAAATATTGAAACTAAATTTTACTTCATTGGTTTTGTTAACGCTATCTTTGGTTTGCTCTTGATGGAACAGAAGTTTCTTTGAAACCGGGATTTAGCAACTGAATGGAAAGCATATTATTGCGATAAACGTCCCGTTGAGTGTGCAAATATCAGTCACTAGAATATACGCAGTGAATGTCAATCTGTTTGTAAAAATTCACCAGAGGACACTACCGTAGAGTCGCTATTTATAACACGTGTTTTCAAAATAATACATTCATGAATATTTGATTCATTATGTGTGGAAATGAAAATTTTGTAGCGAACGTAGTTATGGATTCTGCTAAACGTATTCAGATATTTATAATCAGTAGACCATTACAAACCTGCCTGATTTGTGCAGTTAATTAGTATCGTGTATTGAGTAATAAACAGTTCTTTTCTGGATGATGTGTAATGTGCTTTAAGCTTCATTAGACAAACATTTTAGAAAAGACATTCATGTTACCAAAGAAATGATAGACCGAATGTATTTGAATTTATTTGTCCATCTTCCCTCACTCAGCAGATTCGTGTTTATCCAACGACATTCCTTTGCAATTTTTTCTCTCAATTTCCTGGAGGACCCAAGGTAAACAGTTGGTTAATTGTAGTGAATTAACAGTTAATGCTGAACAGTATCTCCTATAGAATCAAACGGGTAACAGAAGTACTACCTTCAAGTGACATTGAATATTTCGTTCAAGATTATCCAGGTATTTATTGTGAGCGAAGAGGTAGCCACTTGAACCACTACCTGGAATACTACCAGCCATCAGTCGTATCTGCTAGTGTGGAAAGCTTTAGTTCTTATGCCGCAGAATGCAACTAAGCTTCAAACAAGAAGAGAAAGGTATAAATGTCTTAAAAATTCATAGAGACTTCTATTACAATGAGTTCATTCAACTAGACTAAGAGAGTCAATACGGTTGTAGGTAGTCAAGCAGCTGTACATTCCGACAAAGAAGGAGAGAGCACAACAGATTCCGTTGCTCCACCAATAGCCTACTGTCTGTGTGCGATACTTCAGATGTGATCTAAAATAGAGAAGAATGAAGTTTTGAGCCTCGAGAATTTTTGAGGCCTGCTAACTTATTGAACCCTACTGAGATCTCATATCTATAATGGTGTTAATCTGTTAAGTTATAACAGTAATACTAAGAGCAATAATCCATCGTTAATCGCGTGTTTTAGATAAAGCGAAGTATGTTTTTCAAACCTCAGCAAGTCTTTTCAGTCAGTATGCAAAATGGTGCAAAATGTTTTACAGTTAAAAGAACGTAAAACTCGGACTCCATTACACAACGTACAAAATACTGAAGTGCACCAAAGTATTCAGCCTTAATTTTCCATAAATGTGTCAGTCTGCAGTGGATATCAGGCTAACTTGGTTAGTTTCTGCTGTGACATAGGCTACCATTTGGCGACAACCATAGTGATGCTCAGAGACCTTCTTTCCGGGGGCACAGAAAAAAATACTTAGGAGAAAAAGTAGACGTAAACATCGAATGACTGTTAATAGTTGAAACGTGCCGCGACATATGCGTGGGTTGAACTTCATTTTCCGTCCAATATTTTACTGAGTTACAAAATCGCTTACAAGATTTGGCAAACTATGAAAACGGTAATCAGGTTTAAACCCGTTGCTAGAGAGTTTTTTTGATAAGCTTCAAAATCCCAATAGTAATTTGAGCTATGGTGAGCAAAATTCCTGTCGAATACCTGCAGATTTAATTTTTGATTGATGCAACTACTCCCATTTCGTGAGCAGGCGTTTGTAAACAACTCGATCGTTTGAGATTAAACAAAATACAAACATCCAATGGGTTGGCATTCATATGTCGCAGGGATAGTACAAAGTTTTTATGTTGATACTCAGCTGGATTTTTCACTCGGTTCATCGTATACCTCAGCAGATTTGCGTGTACGGTGTCAAATCTTGAAATGGTTGAAGTTCTTCCAAATTCATGCTTGTTCGTATCGTTGGAGACCTTTAGAAATAATGTTTCGGCACGGTGAGAGGCTGAGGTGAACACCAGTTATTCAACTCAGTTTGCCTATGGTTTTTCACAAACCTCACTTGGAGTCCTCATTTGGTTACTACGTTGCATCTTGACTTTGTTGAATGGACTTTCTGAAGCTGCCTGCACAGTGCACTCAGATGAGTGGGATTTACAGGAAGGTATGAATGAAGTGTTTCCAATTCACAGTGATGGTGAATCTGGCACTATGCAAACATTGGTTAACCTTTCGTGTATCTAGACATCACATTTGATAAATGTTTGCTTGGTTCATAAAGAGAATTCTAAAACAGCAACCTGCATGACTTGTTGCCCGGCGAATTTTGTTATACCTCATCACGTACACAATGCAATGTTGGTGTATGCGCAGTAGGGTCAGACTAGGTTAGTGGAAAGAAGTGCATGAGCACGCACAACTTTCACAAAGAAACAGCTCACTCACCAGCACACGAACAATGAAGTTCTACGCTTAACACTTTATTTTCAGCTTGACGACCAGGTCATTTTTTGGCACAGACGTGGTCACCACACTTGAATAGCGACAGCCCTGACGAACTGGAAGAGCCGTCGATTATTAGTCATTTACAGGACTTTGGCAAGAGGTCGGAAAATTCGCTAGTCAACAAATCATGCGGTCTGCTGTTGCTGACTGTGTTTTACGTGCTAAGTCAAATGAACACAAGCTACCACAGAGTGTATTTCGGTTTATCTCAGACACCACGATATTCACCGCAATTGCAAGCCCTGTTGTTGGTGATAAAATAAAGTGCGGAAACCATAGATTAAGTCATCAACTTGCACAGTCCCTTTCCATTCGCTACTCAAGTAAGTGATGTAATCGAATTATCTGGGTGACAACTGCCTCGCTTTCTGCCCCAATGCAAATTTATCATATTGCGATGAGCTCCTTTAAAATTACAAATGCACCTGATCACAGAGTTTTCAAAAAGTTGCCACTGTCGTGATATGAATAAATACAACCCGATTTGTGCAACTGAGTGAATAGAAGTTAACTGGAAACAGCATAGTCTATCTACGTCATAACACTAGTGTAGAGGCTACGTTGGATGCTTTGTGTGTGACAATACCAGATGTCTTATCTTCAATCAACGTTCACTTTAACGGACCACAATGGACCTCCAAATAATGAGTTGCACAATTATTGTTTAACCCACCGTAATACTCTACCGTATTTTGCAATTTCAACAATTCAACGGCCATCGATCACAAACTAGTAAGATTTTCTTTACATGTTCCACCCACTTTTCTTTTCTCTACATTAATGTCGGCAATGAATTTGGATTCCGGCTTTCACTCAGGCTAGACCAACTGTACAATTTAGTTTAATGTAAACTTATATCAGTTTTCTGCCAGTTTCACATTTAAGTAAGTGAATATTTTCTTTAATTTTTCACAGAGCTCCGACTTTATAAAAACTAGTCGCTTCACTATTGAATTAACAATCTAACTCGAGCGGTGACCGTATCCGGCATTTGGTTAAGTAGTCAGCTGAACGGTTCGCAAATGTATTGTGATTCTAATCGGCAGTTCGTGTTAGGACCATTAAATGCATGAATTACCTTCCCTTTATTGTAAGTGTGGTGGGCTGAAATGTCGAAACTTACCTGAGGGTGTGCACAAAATGGGGGATAATTTCACTCGACTGGCTAGTCTACCATAACAACGACATGTGATGATGAAATTACGGAAACATTTTCGGCGTATCCGTCAGTTAGCGAATTCCCTGTTACCCGATAGACTAAAGCTTGTCATTTGTTGTTGTTTGATGGAGGTTTTGGTTGATTTAACTTGCACTTCAATCACGCAAAATCGCAGGTTCCGGACTCAGGCAGACGTTCCAGTCAAGCTGTTCCAAATTTGTTCATCACTAGCTCATATCATTGTCATGGCCGGGATTTGAATTCGGGTTGTTTCGATCCGATTCAGTTGGTCCAATCGTGGGTCTGAGAATGCATAATTTGTCACTGACTAACACAAATTCAGTGGCGCAGCAGTCAACGCCACTGATTGTGAAAGCTTTACCAGGGTCAACTTCCGCCAGTTTCAAAAATATGCTACACTGCAGAGCGTGAGCAACAGTCAAGATCAAAACCAGCGCGTTCTTAAAGAGACTGTCCAGAAATTCTTCAACTATATGGGGGCTACGGTCAAGTAATTGATGTTCGGTTGATATATATATATTGAACACATCTTAGTTGAAATGTGTTTTATGTTAAGCCTATTCAAAACGATATGGGAGTTTTACTCAACATTACGGCTGCTATAAAGTTAAAAAATCATCCGAAAAACTAATCGTGCTGTCGATCATATAACTTTTGTAGTATGAGTGCTCAATGGACAAACGGTCGTGTACCTAAATGTTTCACACATTTTAAGAATGCTACCACCAGTTACAACAATCCGAACCTTCAGCTGTTTATTGTGTAAATAAATCTTGTAGTTGTTGCACTTGCTAGTGGAGGGTAACCCTGACTGGTGCATTTTTTAAATACCCAAAAATGGCAACTCTCCTTACCAATACCAAAGTTTACACATCAAAACACGACATGTCTAATGTGTCGAACGAATTCATGTATTTGCCGATAAAAGTTATGTGCGCATCTGCAGAGGCCAGGTGGTAATGTTGACATTTATATTTGAGCAAACACTGTCATGTTGGTTTGTTCACTTGACTGCCGAGCTTGACATTCGGAACGTGAACGTTTCCTCATCAAACGATGTGAGATCATCTCCGTTTTTTAAGAGGTACATCGTGTAGGCAGGCTAATGGCCTGTAGTTGATGGAGGTGGACAGTTTTCCGTGTTTACATTGTGTTTTGTGTGAACTTCCCATCTGAAATCTGACCTATCAGATTCATTGTTATTGCCCTCTCCAGTTGAAGTTTAATTGAGTGCACATTGTTTGACCTGAAATTTCACTTGCTACTTGTGTGGCTCAGGCATCGTGTAAACGTCGGGTTGGGCAGAAGGAGATTCGGAAGACGAGTTTGTTTCTAGTGGAAAGTGGATTTGGATTAGCACAACGCCACGGGCAAGTTGTAGTACCCTGAGTTTCAAGCAGTTCAGGTGACTTTCCTCGGGAATGTTTTGATTGAACTGGCGTTGACAAAGGATCGAGTTCACGCGGGATTTGCTGTTGTTAGTACAATCTGCGTTGCATCTGAACTGACTTTTCTAATGTAAGTGGGTGTGAGACTGGTGTAGATAAGATGCGTGTGTCTGCTGTTGTTTATCCATCCACGCCACCCTGCGGACTGGACTTTGTCATCATTACGGTTAGCGCAAGCGAATCGTTTGTAAATGTTGAGAGCCTCAGCAGAGGATCGCTGCTCGTGGGAAGGCAGACGTTTGTGAATCACTCGAGCTTGATCGAAATGTACTTTGTGATTTTCTGACGGTAAATGTAGTGCGATGAGCGAATCCTTCCCCAGCTTCTGAAGTTCATATGCATTGCAAACTGTGTGGCTTCACTTGTACTGAATTTATTGCGACTAATTCACAAATTGTTCCTGGAGCTTCGCCATTAATTTGAATATAGTAAGTAGCACACCAGTGGAGTTAAAAATGATATTCATTGAGGCCAATTTTTCCGGTCCTTGAAATCTAGTTATAGAGCTTCCATCATATGGGTTGTGAAAGTTGTCAGGATGTTGACACGCGTATGTAATATATTTAGTTTGGTCTGTTTTGCCTAGACACGAGAATGAGTGTTTTTATTAGTTGTTTGCACACTGTGATGGGTATAATTGCCAGCGAACTGCAATATCTTTTGTGATTGTTAATAAGGGACCGTGGTTCTGTTAACTACGTCGGTTGGTGCTCTTGGATGTGTTCAGATAATCACTGTGCTGTGCAGCCTATGTGGCCAGTGCAGTGAAAAAAACGAAATAGTAAACATGCTAAGGACCTGCTTGAGCAAACAAAAACTGTATTGACATTAGACCGAATACACAAGTAGGCTGTGGAATAGGTTTTTTAATTAATATGACACGCTACCTGATTAGGTTTTCCGCGGTTGTCGGTTTTGCAACAAAACAAGACATAAGTATGTCCCTTGTCTACGTTGAGCGATATAGATATGCCCTTGCGTGTATTACACTTACTAATGATGATGATCATTGGCCTGATAATTACTACCTGCATAAAAACCCATATAAATATGTTACACGTAGCCTGACCAGGAGCGAGTGTGTCGGTTATCCGCTCCTTCTAGGTTTTGTTGACTTTAAAAAATTAACATGAAATCTAATTAATTAATTTTTGCTGCACTGCGAACAGCGCAAGTCAAGTCCATTTTCGCGCTTCCATTTGCTCACTTATCGTTTGCCTATCTTTGATCAATATTGATGTGTTCAGGTTAATCCTTTCAGTCGTACATAGGAATTTATTCACAGCTGCTTCTGCCTCTCCTTGACGGCTTTCGTCTGAATTGATCGTAGAGATTACCCATTTCAATAATTTTATTTACTGAACTATTTAACGAATACCAGGCTTCCAGAGGCTTGCTTTATTGCGTTTCTTCTGTCATGTAATTGTGCAATGTCTATGTTAAAGTGTGCCAAGCTTGATCCTTATATGCGGAGATCAACAAAATTTGACCGTGTCCGTCGAAGGATAGTTCATACCCTTGTAGCCTTGCAGATAACTTTTGTCCAGTTCGCTTTCCACAACACTTTTACTCGGTTTTTGATAGGAACTCATCATCCACGGACAAGTTTTATTTCGCTTTTGAAGGTGATTTCGTAGCAGTCGATTTATGCGCTATTTCGGTGCGATGGGGGTGTTCTTGTTCTGCGCAGCATTCTGATCGGTTGCCTCCGGGAGAATTCAGGCTATCGTTGGACTGCTAAGAATTTGCTGAACATGTAGTTTTTCCGGAAAACTCTTTGACGGCAAGTTTTTCTTTGACCAATATGTCCACAAAAACAGATTACTATCTTTTTTAGTGCTTATGACAATCTTGTTACCCTTGAAAGTATTGTTGATTAACCAACGTACATCCTTTTGCTCCAAACTCTTGATATTTCATATATTCAGTAACATATCGTGTTTAGAATATTTGATTTAGTCTTCGAAAGTGCGACATTTTCCTGCTTTTACAGGGCATATATGAAGTCCCATTAGTGTTCCTTTCGGCTGTCAAAATAATTTGGCCGTTGAGTCTAAAGTATCTAGAAAGACAGTTTTGTGAAATTGCATGGAGCCTCCGATTTTGTTGGTCAACTTTGTTTGGATTGCTTCTTCAATAGACCTAGTTGTATTTCTTCAGTGAAATACAGGCCAACTGAGGAGAAAAGCGACCTGGCTTTAATTATAAACATGGTTTAGCTGCCGTTTATTTTAGTGTCTCTCAGGCGTCCGGGATTTGTTGGGCGTTACTAATAGTAAGTTGTGACCAATCGATGAGGTGTCGTAATCGTTTATACAAAACTTGAATCAGATTTTATGTTGCAGTTTCCGGTGAGGAATCTGTTGGTTACATTGTGGCGCCGTCCTTGTGTACATTAGATAGTGCGTGCAATTAAGAGGCACTTGCTAAATGTGGTTTAATAGTTTGGCATTACGTTTTACTTGTCTCACAAATGGTTTACAAGTTTTTCAATTTATTGCTGATTTTTATTCATTGATTTCGTAGTTAGGTTGGCTAGGTAACGTTCAGTCCTATACGCTCAAACCCTCTCTCTTTCACCTATTTATGAAATCACCTGGTTTGGTTTCAAAGCTTTAATGTTACTAACGTCTAATTCTCTTAACAGTCAAACACTCAGATCACCAGCCTTACTTTGTCAGAGCCCCATGAGCTCTCTGGTGATATCCTGATATTTTGGGTTTGTGCACAGTGTCTGCTTTTGCACTCTGTAACCGACGGTGCACTCATGAGATTAGGTTGTTCCAGAATGACTGAAATGGGGGACCGAACGAGCGCCTCCAACATATACTGTGGCAGAGTTTAACCTATCTTACTAGCCAGCTCTCCGAAAGTTGTGATCTTCGAGAACATTATGTACTCTAAAGTTACCTCATCCTCGGTGTGCTGTTACTAAAAAAGGTTAACTCTGCTCACTCATCTCACAAAGGTTCGGCAAACTAACCATCTTAACTGTTCACTTACGACTGAAAGTGAGCTTTTGGAAGGAACGTGTTTCAAGAAAGTTTGGATTAACATACAGGGTAAACACAATATGTACAGAAATGGCCTATTTGATCATTTTAAGACAGAGTGCAAACAATTGTTTACTTGGTACCCAGCCATCCAGCTTCAAGACGGTACATAATTCAGCATGATTGACAGGGGTATACTTTTATATGCTTGATAGCACCACCTAAGAACACTGTCAGAAGTTCACTGTCGGGGGTTCCCGGAGTGATTTGTAGCTCAACAGTATCCACTCTATCACCTACTAAGAGACAAGCATATTAATCAGCAAAATGACAACAGTGAGAAATTGATAAACTGTGAGATAACGAGTACAACGTAAATGAACAGCAGATGTTCTAGGGTCATATGGATGAATCATTACACCGCACTCCTTGTCCATATTCTGATGGGCGGCCTGTGTTAAAATATTGGAGTGTCTGGAAAAAACGCAAGAAATATAGGAGTGCACTTTCGGAAGAAGCCGTATTTTCTAACCATGAATTCGTAACATACAACCGCTGTATCTCGAGGTGTGCAGGTACGTTTGTGTTCAGGATGTCCGTGAACTTTGATCAACTTTGTTGATTTGCTAAATGAACAACCCTTGTAAACGCCGTGTTGTTTACCTACAACAGCTGACATCATGGCCTGGATTAAGGAGGAAAATCCTGCGGTTGCGACTATCTGACAGCAGGGCTATTGAGGCTTTCTGGAGGCGTCTGAAGCCGTGGTGGTTGCTATCGAAGTTGATCATCTACTCGGCGTAGCTGTTGGTGTTGTGAACGCATTTCAGTGGATGGACTATATGATTCTGAAATCAGTGCGAATGGACCTTGCGATGCTGGATTTGCCCTCCGGAATGAGAACATTGATCGTTTAATCCGGCAGTCATGAGGCCAAGCGGAAAGTTAAAAGCGACATTTTCGTCCAAGCCGCATCATTGTCGACAGCGTTGTCAAGAGTTCCGCCAAGGTTGAAGCAAGATTTGAAGAAATTAAGCCCACTGAGCAGTTTACGAAGAAATTGCCTTTAACAGTGGAATGTTAACTTAAGACTGTTTCCGGTGTGTATCCTAAGAGTTTATAGGAGCATGTTGTTGCGGCTTTCAACTAAAGACCGAAAACTCTGTAGTAGACATCGACTTTAAAGCAAACTTACCAAGTGAACTAAGAAAACCTTGAATGACGATGGAAGAGCTGATTCAAGAATTAGGAGCCTTGCATTTGAGCAGGGTGATGAAAACTCACAGCGACCTATAGTGCAGTTGCGGAAGGTTTCTACACTGACAGATAACATGCCCGCCGGGCAAGGAAAAGTGGTACCTAAACACAAGTTTCGCTGTTTCCTTTGCAAATGAAATGAAGGTTGACAACAACGATTACTTATCAGTGTGCAAACAGTGTAAGCTCCTGGAGAGCACTTATCAATCAAATAAGTCCTCTACTCAACTGTATACAGTCAACTAGTTTGGTATACCATGAGCAGTGGACGTAACGAGCTCATTCCCTGCAAACACTTGAGAAAGGTAGTAAAGTACAGTCATGATAAGGCGCTCTACTCAGTAAATTGCAGCGGACACTATATCTGGTCAACATGCAAGCAGTAAATGCAGTGGTGTTGTGAAAAAACATCGTTGCTGATCTTTGAACACTGCAGTTTACTGACCGATTATAGTAGTGTTTCAAAAAACGAAGCTTTTTGCAACCGTTTGAAGCTTTTGAGAATTAAGGAACTCCTCACAACACCAAACCGTATATTATCAATTAGAATAAGGAAAGAAACTATCACAGATCCGAATAGCCGTTAGTTGCAGAAGACTTGATTAGTGAGGTAATATAACCATCGATCCTGTTGACCAACCGCTGTTTATCTGATGGCAAAGCCCGGAAATTACGGTTCAAAACAACGCATAGATAAGTTCTACACGTATCATTAGAAAAAAAATGGTTTTTGAAATGACCAGTGAATCAATGTGTGCAAAAGCGCGAAAGCGATCAGTCAATGTGATCTTGACGTTCGCACAGAAAGCCTCCAAGGCGCTGTCAACCTGACAGTCAGCTGGTCGATTTACTGCGTTTGAGTCCAGTTAGAAGGTTAAGTGTGGTAGCCGAGGAGGTCCTGTTGAAACCAGATCTGAATCTAGAATGTTGCTAGCTTAATGAAGACACTTGTGCAGTATTGGAAAGCCGTGATTCATCAAGTTTGCTCAAAAATGATCGAAATCAGCGCTAGAATGAGGGGAACCAGCTGCGTAAATTGTGTGGTACCCTGATTAACGTTATCACTGCAGGTCGTTGAGAAGACAAAGATAGTCTGGACGGTCATTAGTGTCTTGAATGAGGAGGAGTATAATGGGACTGAACGACCACATAACATCACTTGTAATTATTCTGGCGGAAACGCATGGTGAAATTTTAAAATACTGAGGATAAAACAAGAAAATACACTGTGTGCACTACAACAAGGAGTGGTAGTTTCCATACAAACACATGGCCTTTGAAACTGCGGCACCTTGGGATTATTTTGATGTGCGAGCGAGTGTTTGTGCTCTGTGTAGTGCTGACGCCTCCTCTACCTTCACCTATTTGCTGAACAAGCAACCTTTCTTCATACTAGTCGTCTTGACTTAAAGCACAAGTTTCAAAATGTACTTACTGAATTCTTTGTTAAGGGCCACAGAAGATGGTGCTTCGCGCAAGTTTCACTTGCCTTTCTGATTGGATGTCTTCAGTCCACCTTCTCAGTCATTATGGGGGTCTCCGCTGCAATACTTTAATAAACATGATGTATATAGCTTCACCATGCGGTAGCATTGTTGATATCCTACATTCCGCACATGCAGTAGCCGAGGTAACAGACCTGTGAAGTTTATCGTGAGAGTAGAATCAAAACAAGGCAAGAACAGTATCTTGAAATCGGAGTTCAACAGTATTTGGGCGTTCTGCTAATTTCCAGGTGTTTATTTTAGCTGATTGTTTGCTTCTCATGCCATCACTACTTCAGACACTTGTCGAACTCTTTCACGAAATCAAAGTTAACGTTGATAGTGTAAACATTAGTACAGGTTGTGGTCATAACGCTGAACCACATACTTATGAGGCCGGCTGGACGGTTCAGCTGCAAATCTCGGCTGGTTAAGAAGTAACAATTATGAATGGGGACACTAACCTTTCCTGGCTCCGAAGTATTGATTCAAACAACCGTGGAACGAAAATATTGTCAGTTCCTTCATGCTGGTACCTGCTGCTGATCAGGAAAGAATGGCGGGCTACAGCCGTATAGAAGGTAGCTAGGTTTACAGAACTAACACTAGTTTAACAGCACATAATAGTATGCATCGAGGTGAGCCAGAATGAGCGGTAGGTTCTCAGTCAGCGAGGGTTGCCAAATGATTCGGCTGCAAATGAAAGGTTTTCACCGAGGTGGTTCTATGCTAAATCAGAGAATATGCACATCCCGTTAGGCATGATCGTGACAAACTCCAACACATGGAAATTGCAGGATGCCTCTTATTTCAGGAGGCTAACATTTTTCTTAATATACGGATAATTGGAGACCTCATCCAAATCAACCCATAAGCTTGAGAGAACAACGTGCAAACTGATTAATCCCGTATGTAAAACAGATGGCATCGAATTATAAAGGCCGTCTTCGTTAACAAATATACAGAAAATATCAGATAGTGGAGTACCTGGGAAATAAAATGTGAATTAATCTCAATTGGGGTTGTGTATTATATGAATACAGTCTATGGCAGATTGGTAACATGCTTATTACATAAAATTAACCTAAGTTACCTCATTGTATGGCTAGTGAAGTAAAGGAACCTGGGGATTTAAAGTCTAAGGTCATCAGGGTCTTAAGTCGCACAGGCGGAAACCTCTCAGATGTCGGCGCCGGTGCACACCAGACAGAATGCAATACAGCACTGACAAGTAACACAAAAATGGCACTGACAGTCATCCTTGCTCATCTCACCAACTGAAGAGCAGGCTATACACTAAAACGTAGCATACTGCATCTTAATATAAACCATTCAGTGTTCTAATACCTGTGAAATTAGGGTGCATTTTCTACGTTTCTCCAAGCCTGATAACGCAAGAAATTTCCGTCTAGGAAATCGTATATACATTTCCTGAAGACCACCACAAACACAACCACGCAGGCAGTAGTAAACAGATGACAACTTGAATCTAACCGTTCCTTTGATATGCCAACCATACACGAACATAAGAGAACCGGTGTCGGAGCCAAAGTTGCCACGTAGAGTGTGAGAATGAACATCATGCCAAGATAAAGGCTGCACACAACGCTTGTGTGAGGGCATCCGGTTTGGCTAGCTAGAGAATCGATGAAGCCCCGTTCATCCACGGTCACTAAACAATTGGTCGAAATAAACTATCTGATCACCCTGGTCGACACGTCCAGGCTAATTTGTCGGGTCTGTGGGTCGCAAGCGAGGCAGGTCAAGGGTCCTCTACTACTCATCACAGAGGCCACTGCTATCCCTTTAAACTCATCCGCATTATACGCATGAAAATGTCTGATCAGATGCTGAAACCCTGTCGGCCACGCATCCAAGCTTCAGACGGTGTGCCGATTTTTTCACCAAATTTTACAACCCACTTGAATGCTGGTGCGTGACTAGACTTCTGGAGACTGACCGAGCGTCACTGTTCAACACGGTCCATTACCTCAGTTGTGCACTGCTCTCCGAAAACCCACAAACCTACGTTTTACTTAGTTTGATGATGAACTCAAAACAAGGTTATTTGATGCACCTTTTCCTCACATACAGACATTTGTGAGAAACAAAAATTGTGCTATCCATTCAGTTTAACGCAGAACTATGGTAACTGTAAGTGAAAGGTTAAAGTTCAGGAATATACTTTCATCCAGCAAGCCGAAAACATTCATAAGTTTGAAGATTGGCTGAAAATGGTGTACTGTGAAAGCGGTAGGTGAAGTACATGGGAGCAGAATATTTCGCAAACCTAACTGACATAAGTCCGATAAGATGTCATTGTTCTTAACTAGTGGACCGAAATTTACGACAGAGAAAGGCGGAGCACATACCCAAGTGGCTAGTGCAAACAATGTTTCAAGGCGGGTCAGCATATCAACACTCGAACAAAAATCCGGCGTCTTCGATCGCCAAGCACCTAATCGCACAGNCAAGTGGCTAGTGCAAACAATGTTTCAAGGCGGGTCAGCATATCAACACTCGAACAAAAATCCGGCGTCTTCGATCGCCAAGCACCTAATCGCACAGGGCATGTGGTTGACCCCGACACTTTGTTCACGAACCTAGAATGTTGGCGTTCTCCGAGGCAATGTTGATCAAGCGTCACGCATCGGCCCTTTTTTGCAAAAGGTACTGACTCAATCAATTTCGTTGCCGTGGCAGTGAAACCTCATTGAAACTAAGTAAAGTTCGTTCATTTCATTGTTTTGACGCCACGCGCTTAACCTATATAACCGATTGTTTTATGTAACTGACTGATGAGAATAAATGAAATGCTTGCATCTCTCTAATGTTAGAGATAAATTCGTCGATAAAAAATTGTAAGTGTATATTTGAACTGGGTTTAACACTGAAGCATCTGTTTGGCAAGATATGGCGTTTAATTCTTCGGATAAATGTTTCTCAGCTAAGTGAACGTAAGACTTTTATATATCAGGTATTTAATTATGCGAAGAAATGTAGTAAACTTCAACAAGACGTTTAATTGACAATTGTTTAGAATGAACAAAAATTATAAATGCTCGTATGGATCCACTTGCAATCGCATTGATATATTCATGCCAGTAGACGAAATGCCTCATCATGGTCATGAATGTCTATGGAATAAGCATTTGCTTGTCAAAAGTTACAACAGATCTTTTGCATCTAAAGCGAATTCTCTGATACGCACTTGAACAGTTGCGAATCATGTTGACTGCGCATTACCTATGAGAAGATAATGTTCTGTGGTTCATTGACATTCACGCAGTAGGGTTCTTCAGGCGGTAAATAAAAAATGTGAAACGAAGGTGTGTGTGAATATCTAAGGACTACCTACTTGCGTTCACCATGTCGACGAAGGTCGTCCCGTTGTAGAAGTAGTCGAAAAAGATACCGTTCTATTCGGCTGAGGTAGAACATAACTCATGCTCGTTACTTAATCAGAGTTAGCGACCAGATAATTAACAAGGCATTCGTTTGTAAATGTCAGTTAGATCGGTGATCGGTGTTACCTTCAAGTTAAAAGCACGGTCATTGATGTCAGATGTATGTATGCCAGTTTTTACGTGGACACACCAGTTTACTGTTCCACATACACGAGGTGTTTGAACATGCGAGCAGGAAAAATTTTCACATTCCTGAATTCTAGTGACATTCAATTCATGCAAATACCAACAACAAAGCAAAGCTGAATAATGGAAGTCCGGCTGAACGAAAGCTGTTACAAGGTAACAGAATTGGGAAGCTCGTTGTGGTATGAAAAAAGCACATTATTCACAAAGTTGTAAGTCTGTCATATTCACCTTAAATTGTATGCCAACTAATGATGTTTCGTTGCATTTGCAAAATAACTGTGTTTGCAATAACAATCATCGTCTGCTAAAGAACTTTTACATACAAATGGGGGTATGACTTGTATACCAGTACTTTATTGGTGCAATGTATTTGTAGTTTTAGAGTAGCATATGAGCCATCGGTAATTTAACTTATTTGTAACGTTTGGTCCACAGGATACGACACAGCCTCGAGACCTCTGTCTGTCACAAGACCACAAACGTACCAGCAATTCTTAGTCAGAAATCCTATCACCCTAAACGGTAGTATGGGAGCACAGCGAGGTCAATGCGTCATACAGTCTTGCACCTTTGTACAAATGTGGGTGGCAAGGAGGCAACACAAAAAAGGAAATGACTTGGTTGATGGATAGAGAATAGTCTGAAAGGTTCCTTTGTACAACAGAGTTTAAAGACTGGCACTGAAAAAGGCAAGAGAACCGGAGAGCATTACTGCTATTTCATTCAAGAAGGAGTTGTCAGTAGCATCCGCAAGATATCAGCACTGTTAAATCGCATAAAATCCCAGTGTTACTTAATAATTCATCAACTGTTCACAGAAATAATAATTGTGCATACAAAACAAAAGCATGGACCGCTCTCGTGTTTACGTGAATCTGATGATGAGAGAATTTTGAACTAGGGTAAATGAGCATCAAAGAAACCTCAAAATCAAGTTGACAATCACTCATACTTGATCGCAGCTTTCGAATTCACATAGACTTTCCAGCCAGACTCTTTCGAATAGAAGCACTAGACTCGAGTTTCGCTCTCATTGGAACTCGTCAGTAGTGCATATCCTTGCCACGGCCGGGATTTGAACTCCGGCCATTCCAATCATGAGGCAACCGTGTTAACCACTGCGCCATTGACCTCACATTAGGCACGACCGAATCATCAAATCTGAACGCTCAACCACTCTCGCTTGTGAGCAATGATCAGGTTGCCCGATCGTCTCGAGAGGAGACACAGTTACTGCCTGTTAACTCCAATCGATAACCCCGCGATTAGGACTTCCGAGACAGGTCGAGATCACAGAACTCATTAAACCTGCAAGGCGATATTTTAGATTACTGATGAGTAGTCGGGGATTTGGTTTATTTTCAAGTTGACCATCACTCACATTTGATCGCAGCGTTCGCATTCAGATAGACTTTCCAGCCAGCCTCTTTCGAAAAGAAGCACTAGACTCGAGTTTCGCTCTGATTAGAGCTCGTCAGTAGTGCATATCCTTGCCACGGCCGGGATTTAAACTATGGCCATTCCAATCGTGAGGCAAACGTGTTAACCACTGCGAAAGTGGTTGAGCTTCCACATTTGATAAGTTGGTCGTGCATGATGTGAGGTCAACGGCGCAGTGGTCAACACGGTTGCCTCACGATTGGAATGATTGAAGGTCAAATCCTAGCCGTAGCAAGGATACGCACTACTGATGAGCTCTAATGAGAGCGAAACTCGAGTCTAGTGCTTCTTTTCGAAAGAGGCTGGCTGGAAAGTCTATGTGAATGCGAACGCTGCGATCAAATGTGAGTGATGGTCAACCTGAAAATAAACCAAATCCCGAACTATTCATCAGTAATCCTAAAATCAGTTCGACTACTACTGCTATGAAAAAGGATTCCACAAATGCTCAACAAGCGCCAGATACAACTTAAAAATTCATTACGGAAATTATCTAAACAATTTGACAAGGGTTTAAAAGTAAGCATCAGCATTAAGCTGCAGAGGCCAAATGCGTTTTAATTTTAACTGACTAGGCGATTGACACGGCGACCTGTTATAAGTGAGTTGAATTGACTTGCAGTGACCGCAAGATAAAAGGAGGCTGGTAACCGTCTAAATCAGGGTTCTCTTATCTACTTTCCTCAAGAGCTATAGACTGCTTCATTGACGAATCTGAAAGACCCTGACGATGTTCTTTCTGTTCAGTCGTTCACGTGTTCCCCATCTGCTCTATGGAAAACCTGGTATTGACCTTTGTTTATGTACACCTGACTCACGTCCTGTTGTCCCATGTTCTCTTTAATTGCTTACGTTTAACATGAACTAAATATAGTTAAATTTATGACTGGTCTGTATAGTCTGAAAAGACGTCTGTATAACAGTTGAAACGATGCCTGTGAGCCGAATTATCGATTGCTTAATAATTACTTTGAAATCAAGGATATTCAGTCAGTCTCAAACACATTCCACTTTGCCTATGAGGAAGTCTAGAGTGTGGGAAGTGTGTTTGGTTTCATGCACTTTCGATGCAAGTTTTACTGTGTGCGCAAGTGTTAATCCGATTGCTGTATAGACCTGGTACATTTAGGGACTGGGATTTACGGAATGTTGGCGTTCACATCAGTTTTGTATCCATAACATTTTACTTTATTCTGGACAACTGGTCCACGATAGATGCGTTCGGCTTTATCATCAAGTGAAGCTAAAGGTGAATGGTTTCGTAATCTGTCTTCAGGTCCAGAAATGTACCTTCGACGTCAAGAATTTGGATAGAAAAGACTCTAGACTGATAGAGCAGGTTCAATGTCAGCTCAAGTTTCGTTTCACCTTTGCGAAATCACAAGATTGTGCTTGTACAGATGAGGCACGAAACCAATGTCCATAACTGGTAAATCCACTGTGGTAGCAGCTGACGCAGATTTAATTGGGTCGTGTACTGCAGCTGGTTGACTACTGTTAGCTGTTTATTAACAATTTCCAACAGTATTGTGAGATCGGTAACCGACAAAAAAGCGTTCTTAGACTTATGCACTCTCTCCTAGTCATTATGAAGTTGAAGTTTGCGAACTAGCGTCATCCGATCAAAGTCCTGTCTAAAAAACACAACTCGGCCTTTTCAGCCATCGGCCTCAGAAAGTGTCTGATTCCACATCTCTGCAAAAAACAGCTAATCTCTGATTCCACCAAGTGTATCGTCTCAACGAACGCAGCTATTAGTACGACACCTCTTGCGTAGGCAAAACTGAGCGTCATTTGTGAACCAGCATTCCGAAGCACATCCTGGTTTGCATTAGGAAACGGGTCACGTGAATGCACGAATTCGCAAATGGACGTGGAAAAATTGAGCTTATTCTTATGATGCAAAAATGATGTGATTCGGCCATCGTGTTTTAATCACTACATCGTACATTGTCAAACAGCACTTCGTTGAAGCCGGTACCAGCAGAAATTTCAACTCGGTGTTGTGTATACACAAACTGTTTGTAGGGTTATTCTTTCAACGTTTGCGATAATAATTATAATTCATGACATTTCTTTCTTCTTGCCGTTTTAATCCTTCTTCCGTTTGTTTATTTCTAAATCACAGCGAAATGTGTCAGTTCAAAATGCAAACAGCTCAGCCTACATTATTCAGCGTTTTTCATATCTCTTATTTATTACACACGGTGGAGTTTCAACCTCAGTCGAGCCAGGAATGTAAACCACTGACTAGCTTTAATCGAACAGGAACTCCAAATTACGGTTGTTTTAGAAAGGGATCAAACGAACGTTTATATTGCTTTCACAGCTACGATCAGCTGTGAGGGCTTCAGTATATGCTTCAGCTTACCACTGATATGGGGAGAGCTCAGACAAGCAGGAGACCGTCTGCGGGTTGGTGGTTTAATAGTGTTCTTTTACGAACACCCTCCTCGTCATCATCTCTTAATTTTATCACTAAAAATGTAATTGCATCCAATTCAGTAAATTCGACTGGGGTCATCCGAGCATTCGCAGATGTGTTTTTGGGTAGGTTTACAAAGTGAAACATACCGCATCGAACTGGCTGAGGTAAGTGCACGTTGTTACTGCGACAATGAATGCAACCGCACAGGTGATCGTTTGCGAACCATGAAAAACATGCGTTATGCGATGGATTTCGGAACTTACTTTGTATTTTCATCTCATGTCCTCAGCTTTGTTTCAAGATTGTTTTCCAACATGTACACTGGTCACAGTTAGGCTCAGATTAGCTCAATTTTACTTTACTAAGTGCAGTGAACCTAAAGTTCTTCATATGGTTCGTATAGGGTAAATTGATGTAAGTGATACCTATAGGCTGTCCAACCTAACACCGTCAATGAAAGTGGGCTTATCTTTTTAACGGGATAAGTCTATTGAGGGCTCTGCGTGTAGCAAGGCGTCTACAATTAGGCTATTATGTACTTATTGCTCGCATACTTCACTGATGTATTTGTAAACGCTGGTTCTTCATCTAATGTTTCAGAGGTGTGGAGAAAAAGATAGTAGTGATCGACATGGTGGCAGTCAAAAAGAGACAGTCCAAATACTAAAGCTGGCCGGCACACATAACTACGTGATGGACCAAACCACGCTTAGTCATAAAATCATTCATCTCATATAGGTTCACAAGTTAAAACAGCTTTCGGATGGAGCCGAAGAGGGGTACTCATCGTACCAGTAATAGTGAACGCGGAATACATAATAAGATGAATATCGTCTACTTAACACTTTCACTGTGCTGTTGAGTCTAATATGCGGCTTATCACAGCCAAGAAATGTCTTACTACTTATGGCTTGTTATTGACGAACAGTTGAACACTTGGATGAAATGCACAATTTCAAGCTAGTCAAATTTGGTTACATATTTTCTGATATTTTCAAAGAAAATTTACTGACTTTTCATGATGTACATGAAACAAACCAAGAGCCGAGCAATGCAATTGAATGTGTTGCCAGAAGTTTACCATTTCAAGTAAAATAAGGTAAGAAATCTACGTGCTTTCCGGAAAATTCAGTTCAACGGCATGATTTTCTTGTTCACACATTGTCTGTCACGTATACGAGCATCTATCAATACACATACTGGACCTTTCAACTTGAATCTGTTTGATGAGAAAAAAATATACTCCGAATTCGGTACAATCACTTTTCAACACTTCCTGTGATAACAAGCCAGTACCAAAACACTCAATGTTTTTAATAGTTGTTTAACTTCATCCACAACACACTTTTACAAAAAACCCAAATTATCCGAATGTGTTTCATTCTAAGACCATTGGAGTAAAGGACAGTTTCTACTTTCATAAGAAATAAATTAAGTAATGTGGTTTTCGATGCACAGTCCAGTCATGTTAGACATTAAAAATAAATTATTCCAAAATTGGGTGGGCATTTTTTCTAAATGCGTGTTCTCTGTTCTCGTTAAAGAGCAACATGGTGACTTTCTGTGAACGTGTGCTGTTAGTAAGCTAGCCGGTAGCCACGATCTTCAAGATTTTGCGCGACCGGATGTCACGTGAAAAATAGACGCACTAAACTGAACAAAATACTTATAGTACAGTCTGTATAACTTCGCCATAAAACAAATCAATGCTTTCCCCTTGTTATTTACATGACCTGGTTGATCAATCTTTCATGAAAATACTGACCTTAAGTGGCTCACGTCGCTGTCTAAAACCGTCGCTTTGGTTAAAACTGTACAAACCGATGACCCCGGAAACGAATCGAAACTGTGTGACGCACTGAGAACGAGTGGCGGAGTCTTACCTCGTAGTAATTTGATTTTCTACATATAGGTATTCTTCCTGTATTCAAGATTCGTTATATTGCATGTTTCCGGTGATGGTTTATATGAAATGTTTGCTGGTTGCGTTTTCATAAATTACCGCGACGTATTGCTACAAAACTCCACAGTGTATTCTGGTTAACTTCTCTGTCATACATTCGAAAGCTTCGAACTCAAACGAAGTATTACTAATAAGTAGCGTGGCAGATGTACGAATTTAGATGAGACCCAACTGTGAAAAGTCAGGGCTTCGGCTGGATTCGAACCAGCGACAGACACAGCATGCTTCAACGCGGCAAGCGCTCTACCAGCTGAGCTACGAAGCCACACCGGGATCTCGGAAATTTCAAATTTGGACTCTGTTACCCACTCGTCCCAATGTCTTATATGGAATCCACCAGATGAATCAGGGGATCTACTGCCCCGGGAGGATTTCTCAAACAGTTCAAGCTGGAATCCACCAAGGCCATTGCTGAGCATAGCAATTGTATTACTAATAAGTATTGTGGCAGATTTATGACCGAAGTAGTTCTTGCGAATTTATAGCCTATTCGTAGACTACTAGGTGAGCAATACCTCGAGGGTCTTCTCTGAGATCGAGACCAATTGTTGGAGCAAGCCAAAGGAAACAGTCGTAGATGGACAGAAATCTGGGAGTCGGTACGAAATCACTTATGGCAGCCTAGACAGAGTTTTTGCACAGTATTCAGTAAGCTTGATGGTAAGTTGCTGCCAGCAAATGATTTCACAGAAAAATTGCATGAGCGAAATCACTAATGTGGGGACCGGGAAATTCCAACTCATTTATTCTGGTCAACAAACTGGCGACTACACGTGATCTTAGCTACCACCAACCTACAAATCTGAAGAGCTCATGACATCACTAGTACTCTTCTCAGGTGTTTCGCTTATAATGCAACAACTTAGGGCTACATCGTAAGATATCAGTTTCGCTAACATATTCAAAACTGGAATCATTGCACACTCTGTCACTCCGCAGAGCTAAACTGATGAATTTGTTAAGAGAAGGGGTAGCACTTGAAAGCAAGAAGGGAATGGACGCGTAGAAAGAACAGAGTGAAATTTGCAACCTAACTAGGAATGTATATCAGGATATGACAATCATGGTACTTACGAGTGGGAGCAGACGCACGCTGTGAGCGTGTCACATAGTAGCCTGATGCAAATATTCCAGACTTCACGTGTCGATGCGTCGGTTTCGAGTGGTCATACATGATAAACAGCTCTTGCGCTTGATAGGTAAGTCGCCTGTCTGGCAGGATGTATGGTGGAAAAACCTACTCGTTAGTTATCCTTCAAAACTACCAATCTGTTCTAGTCGGATTGTTGGTTGGGCTTAAGAGTGGTGATGGGCAGCATACAGAGCTGATGAGTTCTACGAAATAACGGTTGCATTAGACCGATTAGTCTTATCGGCATAGGCAGGTCTGTGAATGTACCGCTCAGCAATGTAACTAGTTTGAGACTTAGCACAAAAAAACAGGCTAATATTTCAGGGAAGCTCAGTTCTACTTGAATGGTACGCACGCGTAAAATATTTCACGCACCAGGAACATGTTCATCTGATATTTGGTCAGCGACCAACCAGACACTAATCCACGTATACCGGTAGATTGATCCTACTACTACTGGCGAACTGAAACCCTTCAAAGAATCGTGTAAAACACGACTTCCCCAGAACGAAATCGTTAAACTCCAAAATCCAGTTTCATCACAATGTCCCCCATAGACAACAGGAAAGACATTGCTCGGCTTGGATTTGCACACCCTTTTGTTTGATCCCCGTTGCAAGAACCTAAGAGTAAGCGTAATAACAACGTTAATCACACGAACGCATTTCCATTATTTTACACAGGATGTCAATCCGGGAATAATTTTTGCTGTAAAACTCAACAAACGTATTTCATCTCCCATTTGTCCAACATCTGGTCTCCAGTTTAAGGTAGAAGAGGGATAAACAGATTTTTCTCTTTCAGTACGGTAACGGAGTAATAAATGTCGGCAAATAATTGGAAACTGTCTCACGTAACGAGAGGGCTGAATAGATTACACGAAACTTGCAGATCAATGGAAGTGCGCGGCAATAACAGCAGTGGGCTCCAACATACAAAAAGTGTAATCGTTTGTAGCACTGCGTACGGCAACCTTTCATACGAAACAGACGAGCGTAAGACAAACGGAAACAAAATCAAACTACGATAAAGAAGAGAAATTATGCAAACTTGACAACAAGGTTTATTGTTTAAAAAAATAACATTGTTATCACAAGCAATAACGTTTCTATTTTCCGTGGGGGACAGCGTGGTAAAATTGGATCTTAGAGGTCAACAAGTTCGTTCTGTGAAAGTCTTGTGTTCTGGTTTATTCAGAAAATTTCCAGATTCGTTTCAGTACACACTGCTTTCCATCTTAAGAAAACCCCACCGTTGGTAATTACCCCCATCATAAGGTGGGAAATTGGTTTCATGGACGAAAATGACAGTTTTCTTCAAACTCTAATGTGGAACGATTAGCATTTGTGTTACTGCGCAAAATCTAACTGTTTTTTTCACCAAGTTTTAAGGCAGCTCTGAAAAATTGCATAAAATTGGGATCGTGGACGAACTTCATCTGCTGGATCTACCCCCCGTTTGTTGACAATTGTTGAATTTTTAGCGGAAAGCTGGCGCTTTCATCAAACACAGGGTGTTAAGTTTTCTTCATTATTCATCTGCATCTAACAGAGTTAAATCTTGTCTTTCACTCAAATACTCGGCCTCTGGGAACCGCTGTTTTAAATGAATTAGTGCCGCAACTGTTTGATTACACTTCTGGGGATGGCAGTGTTTGATTTTATCGCACATACTTCGCAAATTTCACTCCAGCTTATCAAGCAAAAATCACTCCCTTCAAAGAAGTCCCTGAACTCATATTCAGATATCGTCACCAACTTGTGGAATTTGGCCTACGTATAACACCAATGTTTGACAACAGATAAACATATCTTGTTCGCAGAACCTGCTGGCAGTTTTAAGAGTGGAACTCACACCAGCGGGAATTTGCAGTTCACAGAATGAAATTAGTGTTGGGCGGACTATTGGCCAACAGTGAGCTAGAGCACTGTAAGCCGTTAGTATAGCTGGCAAAGTCTTTTGTCAAAGTGACGGGAATCCACTGCCATTTTGTAGACGATTTTCTTCTCTTCCTCCAATGACACCGATTTGCTGCTTTTTCTCCGGCTTTGTATGTTCACAGGCCCCCACGCACAGTTCATTATCGCTGGGTTTTCAAGGTGCCTGTCATTTCAGGGCTGAATCGTAATAAGCAGCGTTATTAATCCTACTTGATGAACCGTGGTACAAAGAGATCCACTAATCAACTGCTAACCGAGACTAAATAGTGAGTGTGATGGCACAGAAATAAACATTAATACACTTCTGCACAGCTTGGAGTTTTCCAAACGTCACTCAATAATCTGGCTGTGTTGGATATCCGGACTGGATCTACGCCCGACATTAAATATAACTGACATGGTAAATACGTTATCTAAATAGCATAGCAATAATTTAACAATAAGCAGATTTGATGAGACGATATATTACACTGTTCCGGATCGGTTGGTTGAACTTAGTGTTCTTGGGTAAAAACAGCCTTTAACGCTGTACAACGATTCGGGCGGATTAACCCTGAACTACGTACGTTGATGTAGCTACCCGCCGTTGAATTTTCAAAGCTAGGGTTAAATGCCATTCGACTTTACTGACAATGATGCAGTACACTTGGATTTGTCAAGAAACAAGTAGTAGGTAGCTTAGGAAAAATGCAAAACAATGATTTTGTCTCCTCCAATAGATTGTTTGAATGCAGACAGTCGCACGTAGATAACTATGGTGTATAATGTTAGCACCTGATTAAGAACAGGAAATGGAGGAGGTAACTGCCTAGCTACCCTATTGTACACACTAATACTTTTTATGCTGGATGTGGACTTGGAATTCGACTGGTACGTTTGTCGTCTTGTGTTTGATATGACGCGAAAATGTGAGTTTCTTAAAGCATCATTGGTATTTTTTTTATAGAAAGCTATTCTCAGTTCGCATTTGTTTTCTTTGCTATACGTAGTAAACAAACGTGATAAATTTTGTATCACGAATGTACACGAGATGTCGGTTTTTTAATTCTTATAACTATCATCGCTTGTTTATTTAAAGTTTCACTCTTGGTATTGTAACATACAAGCTGGCCGATTCCATTCTGGATGCTTGCAACACTCACTGACCAACTTATGAACAACGTGGAGGCAAAGGGGAACAGCGTTCTTCTGAAGTATTGTTTCCGGCAACAGTCCCGTAAAAGAAAACAACACGAACAAGCGTGAGCCAAAGGCCAATTAAACCACGAACACTACTTACACGAACGTGAACTAAAACGGTGCAGACAACACAGCAGGACGCTCTGCTATGCAATTCAAACTTAATCCGTGCGCGCTTGCTGGTTTCGACTGCGCATCACATTTTTTAACCCTCATCTGTACCCTGCTATTTTACTTAGCTCATCTTCTGTTGACTGGAGACGATTTACGGGCTTGTTTCTGGTTGATCCGTTTTGAACGTTTGTTAGATAATTTGGGTTCGGTAGATTCACAATTAAGGTGAGAGGGCACTATTGTCGCAGTTTTGTCAACTGTACCCTGTGAATTCCGAACCTTTCGATGGAATTTTCTGATGTTATTTTGACTTGAAGTATAATCCCGTTAACCCGACCTTCTTAATAAACACTAGTGGAACTGTCACATATGCTTACCGAGTGAATGAGCTTAAATTTCCAGAGGCGATTCAGCATTTTAAATTGGGACAAGTAAACACGGAAAACTGTCCACCTCTATCAACTACAGGCCATTAGCCTGCCTACACGATGTACCTCTGAAAAAACGGAGATGATCTCACATCGTTTGATGAGGAAACGTTCACGTTCCGAATGTCAAGCTCGGCAGTCAAGTGAACAAACCAACATGACAGTGTTTGCTCAAATATAAATGTCAACATTACCACCTGGCCTCTGCAGATGCGCACATAACTTTTATCGGCAAATACATGAATTCGTTCGACACATTAGACATGTCGTGTTTTGATGTGTAAACTTTGGTATTGGTAAGGAGAGTTGCCATTTTTGGGTATATTCGCATATGCTCACTATTTAAAAAATGCACCAGTCAGGGTTACCCTCCACTAGCAAGTGCAACAACTACAAGATTTATTTACACAATAAACAGCTGAAGGTTCGGATTGTTGTAACTGGTGGTAGCATTCTTAAAATGTGTAAAACATTTAGGTACACGACCGTTTGTCCATTGAGCACTCATACTACAAAGGTTATATAATCGACAGCACGATTAGTTTTTCGGATGATTTTGCAATTTTATTACAGCGGTAGTATTAACTGAAACACCTTTTTCAGTTGCAGAATGACCCAACGACGACAAATCCCATGTGAACTCGTTCTTTTGTTGATGTGATTTCGATTATAACATACCTGAAAAAGGTCACCTTAAGTGGTTGAAAACTTTAGCGTTACAACTTGCCACAAAATTGTTGTTCTCAATCCATTTACCAATAACATGTTAGACACAGCATTTAGTATACTTGGCTTTATTCGTAGTAAATTCACCAGAGGTACCTTACTTTGTTTTCTTAGTTTTCTCAGGTATAATCATCGTCAGTGGTAAAGATGGACAGTACAGCGATCAGTCCATCTTAAAGCAACATAGGTTGGGAAATATCTCCAGTTCTTCAGCCTTGAACAACGATATGTAAGCGCGTTTTAATTAAGACCGTCTTTCATAGGGCCAGGCGGATTTGCACTTTTAGTAGGCTGCAGACAGAAAATGATAGGCCTAGGAAAATGTAACGTGCAAGTGGATATAAAAAATAATCATAGATTTTCGCAGGATTACGGAAAGGTGCATTGCACCGATACAAACAGCCCAGAAGGAGATATTTTCATTGTCTCAATTTAAAGAGGACTATTTGGCCGATGATATCAGGCACAAAATTAAGTCTGACTTATCCCGCACGTATGGGGCTAACCAACTATGTTTAGTACAGAGGACCAAAGGATTATTTGTTCAAAATCTGGAACACAGTTCGTCTAACTATCCTGTCTCTCTCGTTGTCTGTCACTTCACTTGAAGTTGCAGTGACGCCTGCATAAGCATGACAGGTGGACAACTCTCTCAGCAAGCAACGGGATACGCCCTGAAATGGTCGAAACGACTGATGACGCAACAGTCTGAAACCGTCGAACCCGTCGCTCGAAATTCCGCGTCATCGATCGTTAAACACGCCATGTCAACATGCCACTAATTTTACTCGCCAAGCGCTTTCAAACTATTGTTACGCAATCCTGCTTTCACCGGAGCGATGTTGACCATAACCCACCAGCGGACGCTGTGTGCAAAAGTGATTGAAACAACCTATCGGGTTGACACGATGCTGATGACGTAACATTTGATGCGAATGAATGCGTGTCCATACTCTGTCTATTTTTAGCTATCTTTCCTATATAACCTGCATGTTTCACGTATGCGGCTGATGAGAGTAGACAAAATTTTAACATATCGCAACGTGTCTTCTTTCTGCATCTACGATTTTGTTAATGGGAACCCTATTTTCCCAAACATTCAACTTTTATAAATTTCTGTTTAATTTCCACCAACTTTCTCGTATCCACGCATCACAACTAAACAAATCCCGTGTCAAGCAGTCACAGCATTTTCGGTAATTCCAGCGTACATTCGCACTTGGTGCAACACTGATTGTGGGCTTGAGAGAAGAAACTGAGTTCAGCCTGTCCCAATTAAGCAGATGTTGCACAGATAAACCGCGTTCAGCAGTGCGTGTAACTCATCCATTCTTGATTGAATTCGCCGGCTACTAGCTGTGCTGGTTAACAATGCGCGTCATTCCAGATCCGCGCTTTTTCTGTTTCTCAGTGGGAAAGCTAGAAAGGTGAATTCTCGGTAAACTGGGCAGCAAGCTCTTTTTATCCAAAAACTATTAGATCGAAATAGAACGAACGGTTTGTTTAACTATAACCACATGGTACAGGGTAGAAAGCTAGAATCTTTTGAAAGCTTACTGCGATACAGTTGATTACACAGCGCTGCACATCGAAAGAATATGTGGGCAGAACGTTACCTACATATGGACAGTTCGGTTCCACTGACATTCAGAAATCTTGAGCCCACGGTTTCAATTGTAAGATGATGAAGACCCAGTGTGTGTCGGAATTACTAACGACAGTTAACGGAAGATTTCACTAGATGATTTAGCAGGATTTTCATACAAACTGTGCTGTGGTTCAAAGGTTGCTGTTGTGTGGTTGCCCGCGTGAAAGCATAACTTGTAGTACTTGATTTCAGCAGCTGATCATCGTCATTACAGTGCAGCAGTACGAGCTATCTGGTAAGTGGCCCGAATCTACACAGTTGGTCAAGCAAGCTAGTCTCAATGGATTATATGGGAGTTGGTTTGAAGTCGAGAAATTGCTGCGGCCAATTCAATGCCTGGAAAAAGAAGTTTTAGGACATCGACCGATCGCAAGAAAGATATTGGCCTTGTTTTTGTTGAATTCAAGATGCTGACATGTCTCATAACATGGTGACTTGTGAACCACCCGAATAACCGGATAAAGGTATAACAGGCAAGTTTCTGGCCTAGTCTCGGGTGTACTGCCCACATGCCTACTTTGTAACGGCTATCGTAGCGTCGACACTGCTCTTCCCGAACAAAGATTATGGCGTTTTTGTGCACGAATGTTGTTATAGTTCAGTGCACCGACAAACTCTCGGGGGTTTTCTTTGCCGTAGAGTGTTCTAAGTGAATTCTGTCAATTTTTTGAAGTAGCTATATGCTCGGTGTAACTGCAGAGTGCGTATTCATGGGCTGACATTTTAAATTCCATGTGATGTCCGACTGACATACCTCATTTCCCCCTTTCTCTTTTAACTTCTTGGTGGATGATATTTTGAGGTTGTCGAATTACAGCTTGTGGCAGGTAGTAGGCTGGTTGATACTGAGAATGTGAATGACACTGCCTTACTTGGTTCTTCTGCACAGAACATGCAAATCATATTGCACCGGTTAACCTACATAGCTGGTCTGTCTGGGAACCACTTCATGGTGTAAAATGATGGTACAAGTCTCGGGTGGCGGCAGCCCTGACTTGCTATTGCTGATGGCCCGCTAAAGACTGTTCGTCGTTTCAAATATCTGGGTATTGTCGTCTCTTCACCCCGTAATATTTCTGACAAAGTGTCTACGAGGATAACGAAAGCACGTAATGCATTCATCAAACTCCTTCAATAGCGGCGTATGTATTCGATAACCGATGCCTTTGCCAGTTAGCCAGCATCAAGTGGACAACACGATAGACCGTCAGATGGTATTTGGTTAGGGTATGAATTCGTGACACTCATCGGAGATGGTGAAAAATAACAGCCTTTACTGGTTGAGCCACTTACACTGCACACCGGTTGAGCGCCCGCCGTACCGCCCAGTTTTCAGTGTAGATGCTGACGGTTTGAATAAACTGCAAACAAACCAGACGATCACGTGATCATGAGGCATACGATCCTTTAATTTTTCCCTCAGTATAACTGGTGGGTTGGTGATACGTCAGCCGTCTACGTCAATGGTTCGAAACACTGACATGACAATGTCGAAGTCAGTAGTGAATCTTTATCTACCAGCCTGCTGAATTTGTTTTTAGAGAACTAATTTTTTCTCTGTTCTTCTCTACTACACAGTTTTGCTTATTTAGCAAATTACAGCTTGTTGGATTATTATCAAGATTGATAGCATTCCATCTCACCGTATTCACGGCTACGGCTCAAAGAGTAAAGTGATAGGTACGATGATGATAGTAGTAACAAATGAGTCTTAAACAGCACAGTGTGAAGAAAATTGCCAGGCCTATAACAGTAGATTCTGCCACTTGGAGGAACGATTTTTGGAAACAACATTCAGGCCGCGCAGAACTGCAGAGAAATACAAGCGCACACAATACGTACAACCCATCTTTTGAAAAGTGCCGGAGACTTTATCAGTGTTACATAGCAATCAGAAAAATGATCGATACATAAGTTGTGTACTTACCATTAGTAGTGAGATTGGGGTGTGTTTATCTATAGCGGCTCCGTAAGAATTGATAGGTTGTTTATTTTAGGAGAAAAATGCAACTATTGTTATGTAGGTTACCGAAAAACCAATATAGGGAAACGCCGTCAACTGATTGTTGATGGATACATTTTTCTGTTTCAAGTTCAATTTTTTATGGGTAATTTTGCTGATCAGTGTCACTTGGAACTCCTGGCAATTTTAAATTTCGTTTATCTCAAACCTCGATTAGGAGTGTTTAATGAGACTGCCTCAAAAGCGGTTTGTTCACTGACTACCGTTGTAGCGGTGAACAGCCAGTTGGATTTAACTGTTTCTTATCGGAACAAGCAATTTACGAAATGGATCCCACCACACAAAGGTGGCCCTAGTCTATAATTATCGAACGCGTACATCAGTTCATTTATAAGGCAAAAAGGTTCGTGAGACAAATTTGGAAGTCGTTGCACTTCCTTTTTTCGTAAGCTGAAATCGGTCAGCCGTGTGACGGTTTTCCTGCTTGATAGCATTCACGCGTTACGGTTACAGAAGCGTTTGAAAATGTGATTCATATTTAATTGCTCCAAGTAATCAAAAAATTGACAGTAACGTAATGAATGCGTTGCAATTTCACAATGGTTGGGGACTATTTCCAGTATACGAAAAACAGGTCTAACACTAGACAAAAATATACCAGTGATATATCCAACATTTTTAACAGCATTAAAGTAATAACAAGTCAGGAACCGATTGAATCACACAAATATAGGTTTCTGTTTGAAGTAAACTAGCAACACAAACGACAAGCCCAAATGTATCGACCATCCTAGTACCTAACCACGAAGCCACGTCGCGAACTTAAAAGTCTGACATTTCTCCCAAGTTGCAAGTAACTGCTCCCGAAAATTTTTTAATGTCAATCAGTGGGTTCAGTGGATTTTGCCGTGAATTTTGCTTGGAAATCTTTCTTGCCTAGTCAACGTCGTAAAGTAACTACTAATTGTTTGGCTAGATAACTGAGGACAAATGTTGAATTTATAAGCGTGGGTTCCTTCAATTTTTCAAGTCTAGCCGAAGCCGAAACTTCTGGCGGCAGTGTTACAGGGACCTTTACCAACTTACATAACATCAATTTTAGTGAATTGTCGTGCTAATCCTCATGTGGTATTGCATTTCTTTTCGTGTCAATATCTCTATCAGATGGAAGTTGGATGCATAGCGGTGTTTGAAGCGTATATTTTCAAATGCAAATGCGCACGCAATCCTACTGTCCCCGGTAAGCATTTCGAGACGACAATCATTAAAGTAATTTCCCTTGGTCATTCCACACAGATCACAGGCCGATTGGGCATATCAGGACATAACAATGGTCATGGTCAGTTAACGTCTGTTACTTAGCTGAAACTGGCTGTGAAAATGTGCCTTAATATTGTTCTTGGTTGGCTGCAATTTCCACAGAACTGACCAAATGTCGTTTGTGACTATCGTAGGGACTTGGTGGGAGCTGTGTTAACGAAACAGCACGAATGATACCGTAAGTTGTTGTCAGCCGGTGCAAACAAGGAACTGGCTGAAGGAACCACACTGCAAACAATCCAGTGGACGAACTCCACTTATCCGCTTCATTCCACTGTTATTTTTCAGAGAGGACACGGTGAAGAATACAACTGACGATTTCTCGCAATTACTTTCAGCCTCTCTCATTTTTTTACTCTACGGAAGGTTTTGTAAACCACACGACATGCAAAATTTCCGTATGGGTAGTCATTGTTAAAACCGGCACCTTAATGCGTCCAATGTGTTATTAATATCGTCGAGTCATTAAAACCCAAATCTTGGTTGAAGGACACCATCATAGTCGGACGTATTCACTGATAGATCATTTCTAATGGAACTACTGAACGTGTTTTTCTTACCATTTCCTGGCAATATCTACACATGTGATCCTTTCAGCTGACTTCTTCAGGCAATTCGATTGCCGTTCCGTTTAAAGAGCATATCAGTATGCTGACCATCAGTTATGACATTAAACAACCAACCTTTAAGATGACTTGTTATATATTTGACCACAGTGTGCCTATCAACGCATGTACTCGTAAAGGCAGATGGCGGCTTTGAACGTAAGTGATACCACCGATGTGTTTCGGATCTTCAAGCACGCTTTGGATGCATAATTGGCGGGGAATCTTGTTGCAAACCGTCAAAAGTTTACTTCTTTTGTGCTTCCCTGTTCATTTAACGTTCTCTGCTGATATGTCTGACAAGTTTCTTTGGTTCATACGTCACGTTTCAGCAGACGCAGCAGCAACTGCTCTTCTACTGGAACATCAACGGTGTGAACATTCCTCTGTTGACCGTTAGCGACATTTGCGCATTCCTTCTGTCCAAGCACTGCCCTTCTGTAAGTGCAACTGCAGAACAAGCTCCAACTGAACAGATTAAAAACGACCAGGTGGTTTATCTTGCCTTACTTTTCACGATAACAAATCTTTCACAGCAACAGGTGACCGTACTTGTTGAGCGAACAGACTTGGCACTCTTTTATTCAACACAAGACTCATGGTCTCTGCCGAGCATAACTGCTGCTGATGTTCTAAAGCATCTCGCTTACGTTTCTTCTTTTATAGTTTCATCCAGATTAGTTTGAAATCTGTCAGAAGTAGTTAAAACATACATACTAGTGGTCTTTGACACGGCTACCTTACTTTGACGATTACTAATTCTATCTCTCTCTGATCCTGCCAATTAAGACCATTCCTAATTTCACCCACCATTTTTTATGGGACTCGAAGTCCTGGTTCCTTTAGTTTGACAAAAATTTGTGTTAAGCGTAGTTGTCTTACCGGTCTTGGATTCTACACCTCTCCCACTTTACAATAATACTTTCTGAAATCCGTATCATCTTTGAGGTGACGTTATAGGTTTTCCTTGTACTGTTTAGTATTTGTCCACAATCACCTAAACTAGAGGGATTACACTAGCTCGGTTGGAATGAGATTGATAACTTTTTGATAGTTGGCGGTTTACACTACTCAGTTTTTTAACAAAATCAGGTGATTAAGCGCTCTGTTTAAATAAGTGACCTATATTCTTTCAAGACCATACATCTTCTGCCGTTGATCCAATGTGCCTGGCTTTCGTTATCCACCGGCTGTTGAGGGCGATTATGAGATGGTTGGGGGACAAAGAAGCTTAGGTTCGTCGTACCCTCTTAGACTCCCTGTTTCATTTCTCACAGACAGGTTTGGGTGGTTATTTGTTAGTACGAAAGACGTCTCTGTGCATATTTTAAGCTGACATCGGGACGTGAAAAGTTATGCCAAATTATTTCAAACGGAAAAACATGTTGAACATAAAGGCATACGTAGAGTGTTCAGTGACAAAAGTCCCCAGGTTTAAAGTACCGGGTTTGTGGTTGTTGTCAGTTATGGGCGCCAGCTGAACGTCGACTACATATCTCATTACACACGTGCCATATATTATAAGAAGAACAGTGCTGATCGGCAGGTTGGGGCAGACAGTATTAATGTGCTGTACCACTTAGTACCGTTAGTGTCAACTCGGATCTAACGACTCCATTAAGCTTGAAATAAAGAGCACGACTGAGTTGCAAGTCAGTTAGTACCTGTGAAATTGAACATGATTACTGAGACTTAGATAGCAAGACAAGTGTATTGGCGTAGCTGCTTAATACACAAGGATGTTTCCGAAACAAAAAGAATATTCTGTGCAGTGTCATCTTCGTAATATGTGTAAGGTGTAGTAACTTTGAGCTACATCAAAACTTTCCGATTACCTATATAAGAATACAAAGGTTTTAATCATAATATAAAGATTGTCTAATCCAACTTCTCTGCGAAGAACTGGAGGAATTGTCGTGACGATCATTCTACGGTGCAATCAAATGAAACTAAAGCAATAGTAACATCACTGTGATACGACCTTTTTAGTAGGATAGAGAAACCGAATACATGAACCCTCGTCGTCATTTGTGGGTTCATAGTTTGATGGAAGTAAACAGTATCTTTCAAGCTGTACGACAGTCAAGGGGTACTATGTCATATAATGGATTGTGATATCTCAAGAAAACTTTAATGAAAGCCTGTGGTTAACAGATACTGGTCATTAGTGAACAGTTTCCGAATGCGCACGTTTATTCTGATTCCATCCTATTGCTATGTCCTAACAGGGAACTTCTGATTCTGCTTTCATTGAAAGTTTACATTGATCATGCGTCATATATCTCATTCAATGGGACATAAGTGGACAGTGCTGAATACGCCAAGTGACAGGCTGAAAAATGATTGCTGATAAAGGACTGATAGAAAATATACGTGTTTTATTGAAGCGCATGCAAAAAAGTGATTGAGAGTAACGCCTAAGTGCTGGTTTTTGTAGTCAAATATATTTCCCAACCTGGTATGCATCGCAAACCAGTGGCTACGTTTTAGCACATATAGTAGATATTAGAGTTTGGGCAGAAAGAATTTTCCAGTTATTAGATTTCCTTCATTTCAGCCTGTTTCACTTATCGATTGCGTTGTATTCTGCACCCTTTCGTAAATGTGAAATAGCTGACCAATGTAAAACACTTCTGCTTATTGTCATAATGTTGCAACTTACTGAGAACAGGCTTGTTTGGAGTTACCAAAGAAACCAAAAGAATGCTGAATTGATAGCGTTTAAAAGAGATGTGTATGTTCAATGTGACAAGCGTTCATAACGTGACGCAGTAGCATCCACCTTCATATTTGGTCGCCGTATGAAATCTGATGAGTGTGTCGTACAATGAACTGCTACTGTACGTTTCAGACTTCAATATAGAACATATCGGAAAAATTTGATCGGCGACACAAAATGTGTCACTATGAAACAAATATTCTTCATTTCAAATGCCTCAAACTCTATTACGGTAAACTTTCTACAGTCTAGCTAACGCGAACTTCGAATTCACCACGTAATCAAAGCAAGTATCTTGGCAGTGGCTGACAGCTTTGATTGATGAAAATGTGTTCAGATATCTCCCGGTTGCGACGAACTTGAAACAGTTGAAATAAATTTTCACTGGTGGGATTTACGTGTTTTACTTTTTCACTTCATATTTTCAGAGCTTCAAAAGTTAATTATTATGAAGTGATAGTTTACAGGAACAAGATACGTAAACTTTTTTCACGAGGGACATTAGTAGAGTGGTGCTAAACAGGGGACAAGCCTTTTTATCACATAAATTTTTCGTGCTTGAAGAGCACTTTTGCATCACTTTTTTCTTCTGACGTAGATGACCATTACAGATAAGCGATCCCCACGTCACTCGTTTAGTTCACCGTTAGTGGCGTTGACGGCACGCATCTAAAAGGCACACACAATAAAATGACTAGTGAAAAATCTGCACCTTTAACTTAGCAAGGGGAAACAACTTGCTGTCTGTCACATAGGGAAAGAATACCGCCTCAACGTGAAACATACATCACGAAAAGCATAGAATAATGATCCGCCCCCCGTTACTTAGAACATGGGAATGGATAGTGAATTTTATGTCCGAACAACTTAAGACATATTCCACACATTACCTTGTCAAGAATGTTGGTCATCAAGTTAATGGTCCGGTAAGCTTTCAAATCAAGACTTTATCCTTTTCCAGCGAGAATTATTTCTTAGGTTTCTTTGAAATGCAAGTCATATAAACAATGGTTATATTGGTTTGAATGAGTGACTGAACCATATATCACATTTATGCATATCAGTCTGTCACCGTGGTTTATCAAAACTGCATAGTCAGATGATGAAACTGCTCAGTCACAATGTCAATCACAGCGTCAACAATATAACATTTGTGTATCCTACTCAGCAAAAGTGTCAGTCACAAGATCGAAAGATAAAGTTCACTCTCGTTTACTTTTTATAACATTCTTGGTGTTCCATTCGCTTTGTCAAACGGACATGATGCTGAAGACCACGGTAAATGCAAAAGTCGTTATCCAACATATGATAAGTAAACATTTTGAAAATCGTTAAACGGCTAGTTCGTACACAAGCTTGGTATGTTTCTAGTGTGCGCGGATAATCTGAAACGTTCGGGTGTAAATACTCACTTGGTCATTGATTGTCAGATGGGAAGTCGTTCATTTTCTTGGTTTTAAAAGCGACTGGTCCACTAGTATGTCAAAAAGCATATTTAAGAGTTTCAACTGAAAATCGAACGCAGGGTTTCATAGCATTTAACCGACGGCTGTGCACTGATTTGAAACATCTAGCTATTTCACGATGATTGGGTGTGACCAAAAAATTTACAGATGTCCAGCACTGCTGAATTTTGGACACTGATCAGATTGTTGATTATGAATTCACTTTCAAAGCTGTCTCTGCTCCTGAATCACTGATCAATTTGTTTATGATCGCGTTGAATAATTTGCGTTTTGTTCATCACTGTAGTCTAACTAAAGTTGTGAAAGACACGTCAACTAGTAAATGAACCAACTGCTTCTAAAAGAGCTTGACATCAGAGTTTCTACGTGTCAAACGCATTTGCGACGTTATCTTATAACTTACACATATCATCCATGCCTAAAGCTCTCCGAGGTCAGGTTGAGTTAGTTATTTACGAGAAAATTTGTGATTTATCTCCATCGTTTCCGAATAACAAAGCATATCAAAAAGACACGTCAGGTTTTCTGTTGAGGTACAGTCTTGCTACATATTTTGATTGTATAGCCTTCCAGCACGTCGGCACTGCAACACTTTCCTGGATATTAACAAAAGTACAAATTTGTTAAGGATACGACTCACTGATTAATTATCCGCAGTATTCATTTAACTTAGTGGTTTCGCTCCACAGTGTAATTCCGCATCTTACATGTGATCAGACAAACTCGAGACAAATGAAGTCGCGATATCGAACATGTACAAAGAAAAATACAGCAGTGGAAGTGCGTACTCAGAAATACTATTACTATAATTGTCGTTTTGTCGTAGCTAGTATCATATTTTAATATGTGCGGTTTTATTGTGACCAGGACAGGTTGTGGAAAGCAGTTATAAGATGGGAAAAACATGTCTTAAAACCACCGTTGGACAGTGTCGATTATTTTTCGCAGTTTATTACCGTGATGTATCGCCCACCAACTAGATGACAGAACGTTTTCCCAATTCAACGAATAACAATCCAGTTATATGACCTAGAGACTACTAATTATCTGTTACGACATCTGCTTACCGGGCACATACGGAGACACCGGCTTTCACATCATCTTGACGTGCAAGGATGTACTTGGTCTGAATAATGTGGTCACATAACCTAAGGTATAATTAATTGCGGATGCCGCCTTGGGGCTATGGGGTCACTTGGCGGCCATGGGCGTCTTAGGCTAATGCCAGGTTTGGTTGACACACTCGGAATTGATAGTGTTGCGACCGCAAAAGGCGCATGATCAGCGAAGGTGTTTATTGCACAAACTTCCGCACAGGTTATATGAAAATATACCACCCCAAACACGTACGTTCATGTGCATGGCTGACGTGCACTCAAACAAACTGGGTAGCAGTAATTTGTCATTCACCTTGGTCGCACTTCCTCCATAGTAAGTATACACTATTCTCCATAGTTGCTTGTGTTCCATCGTCTTCTTGGTGTTGAGGCTTGACCTTTAGTTCCCAAATGTACGCACTATACTATTTAAAATAGCATTAGAGTTCAGAAAAAGACAACTGTTTTCACCAGTTTAGTTACGTGACCTAAAGTTACAGAACAATCATTGCTAAGGTTATAGTCAAGAATAAGCACCAGCTCTCATGTGATTACTAAAAATTTCCTGAAGACAGGCCTTACTTTACGTACATGAAGTGGTGGAATTCTGTCGCACGGAACAACTTCAGCAAAAGCGTTCACGTTATAAAAAGGTTGCCTGGTAACTCAGGTAAGCAATACAACATGCCTCGCTCATCATTAAGTCTCCAGTCTATGATGCCTTTAACGGAAATCTGTTAAAGGTCTGGCTGGTTTTGTCTTGTCTACGACGCTGGTCTGACTGCAAATCCTTTTTTCTGAGCACTGTGAAAAATGAAGTCCAGTTGACATGCCAAATAAGCAACTGACTGGAAAAGTTGGTCAGCTTGATTTCAGCGCGAAAGTTCACCAAACTGGAGTAATCATACTAGTATAATGACGACAAGCAATCGCAGTATACTGCTCACACCAATACTATTCAACAGTAAGGCAGCTGCGTGGAAATACTAGAAGCAATGAAGTGCAGCATCGCATGAAATGATTCCTAGCACATAAAGGAATTGAGCGTTGACATCCATGGCAACCTTGATTTTCCTGGACCATTGTCGTGCGCACGTGAGTGAATTTGTTTGCAATCGTGTTGAAGCGTGTAACCCATGTACTGGTTTTCCGAATAAGCCACCATTGCGCCATCAGCGTTTACGGCTCACAACAATAGTTGCAAATGCTAACAGAAAATGTATTAATGTAGACGGTTCGACATACCAGGTTATCTGCACACATCCTAACGTTTAGTGGCACTGGACATTACCATGGTTTTCAACTGTAAAGAGCAAGTCGTATTCGTGGTTGATTGCCGCACGAAACCAATATCAGAAATAAGGGATTTAATTGAGTATCTCACTTTTTCGCGTTCATCAATAATGTTTCCTGCTGCCACCAATGGAGGTTAACCTTCGTCATAAGAGTTTTACACACAGGGGTGTTTTCTGTTACGTAGCAAGTCTCTCATTGAACATGACCTAATTAAAAAGTGGAGAATTTCAACCACAGTTACTGCCGAATGACGCCGATTGCTGGCTTCCAGTGGAGAAATCGTAGCACACTTGTAGAGCTCTATTCATGTGCACACCAACAGGATGTCACAGAAGGGCCAAAATCACGTAGTTCCTCAAACCCGCTGGTTGGTACAGTGGAATGCTGCTTAGTGGTCATGAACTTCTGTTGTAGCCAAACGACAGCAACTGCAAAGTTGGTGTTTGCACATAAAATCAATATATCAACATCTCTGTGTGTTATTTTGTCGCCAGGGAAGTTGCATAGAACAAAATTTTGATGAATAATCTAAGCAATCCTATCCACGGAGGCATTGCATCTACATACACGTATGCATTTCCAAAGTCGTTTTTTGAGGTCAATAAAACAAGAAGCAACACCAAATAACATTTCGATGAAGTTGGTTTATTTACGCGATTCAGAGAAAGTTGGTACATACGCGCTGGATGCAGACATGTTGACATCTTTCGTATTTTTTAAAAGAAAATTGTACTGCAGTTTACCTATCCAATCTGACAGTTCACATAAACTAGTTGCAAACAATATTAGGTGATAAGACCAAATTCAAAAGAATGAGAAAAGCGTAAGATAAGCCCCACAACCAAAGATGACACTGTCGATAATATTGCACTGTGTGAATTAAAACAGGATGACTGACTTCATAACTTTTGAACACATCAAAACCATAGAAAACAGTATTTCCAGGTTTATTGGGATTAACCAAATTTCTTAAAAGAATTATAACCATTCGGCCTATTCTAGTCATTTGTAACACTAGCAAACTAAATGGTCATTGTAACTTTCCAGACCCTTTATACATAAGTTGTTAGAACATAACCTACGGGACTCATTTGAATGGTTAAGACAGTCAACAGACTTTACTGAGCAACAAATGCTTTCTCCCGACCGATCGTCTTTGTTTAAAAGTGAACCACTTAAGAAGACGGTATATTTTTCATGTATTTACGCTGTGACCTAAAATTTATGCCTTCAAAAGAAGTGAAACAGTCATTACACTTTTGTAATCACTGCATACAGTTTAAATCGAGTGAACTACTACATTGGCGAATTGATGGTGTGGCAGTGCTATCCCCCACTAGTACCGTTGCCTGCTGACAGATTCACGGTAAAACGTGAAAGTGTCCAGTTAAAATGAGCCCTTCGTAGGTTTTGTAAACAACAATATGCTTACGTGTAATCGCCTCCATAACGTTATCGTAAGAACGCTAAGTGGTGATTGGGCATTTCGGATCCAATGATCAAAACCAACTGGATTGGTTGTTACGCGTCACTGAACTTTCTGACAATGTAGAATCCGTTGCACCTAGGTATTTTTTTGCTTACAGTACACAACTATACACGTTCACCTGGAGTGCAACAACAATTGTGCAATAAATGTGTCACGCAGGCCCAGGGATACAAATAGCTAAGAACCGATGGTTAATGCTAACAAGCATATGAGAAGCCAACAAAGTCTGGTGCGCGTGTTCTTTTATCGGGCCAGACGTGACTGCACTGAATACACGGCAAGAAAAAATGGCTTTGTTAAACACCACATTACAGCTGAACGGTTACCCTAAACCGTTTATGGCAAGATTCAAACAACATCTTGTCTTAGAAGATTTATCAGGAACGGTGTCTAAAAAGCCAGTATTTCTTCGTCTTCTTAATGGCGATGTTGTGTGCCAGCTTGTTCACATTCATCTGGTAAGTTGTTTCGCGAATACATACAATGCAGCTTTTCCGTTGATTCTGTTCGGAACGTTCGGGATCCAAACGCCGAAGGTGAAAACATCTGTGCCCGAGTCAGCCAGTCCAACTTTCTCCATGATTATCGATGTAGGCTGAGGAGAATCTTACATAGGCAGCACTGAGCGCCAGTTGCGAACAGGGGTCTTGGGGCACATCCTGAAGTGGGTGAAAAAACTGGTCGCGTAAACGTATGACGTTACAACCGCGCACAGAAGTAAGGAACCTGCATCAACCATTGCACGCAATGGTCTAATTACGCAACACCACTTCGTCCCTACAAATGTATTGCGCGTTATTTGCTCAGTGTCACACACGTGATCACTGCTCTATGCTGGAGCTATTGCCATCCGAAACTTCAAATCCGTGCCGTATGTTGAGAAAAAACTGTTTGTGGGGTTGTCGCTACCGCAGTAGTGACAATGAGTGTAAAGTTTGAAATTTGACTTTCCCTGTTATCTTGTTCGCTCTTTCATCATGATATCCGAATGGACTTCAGTGTGCACTCGTGAAGATGCAGCATAATTTGTCCGGACATAAATCGTGCATTACCAACCCATTGCCTTCTTTGTTCCAATTCTTGACGGGGAAAGAATGATTCAGATGCAAGGTAGGCAGGTCATTGTCCTTCGACGGTGTACGTATGTGATACAACGATGTATAGATCAGCCAACAGAATGCAACACGTGTGGAGGGTGGATGGGAACAGGTCAGTAGGCATAATCTCTGTGATACCTTGAACTCTCATGTCAGTGCGCATCAGAAAGAACACATCGCTTAGGTCTGGAAGATCACCGAAGCGGGAGTGAAGAACATTATTTAGATTGAAGTCACTGTGGGTAACCGTGATAGGGCATCAGGTGGATTGGAGAAAGAACCAGTTGATCAAGACAAAGTGCAGAGAGATTGAAAAAGTCAAGGTGATTTCTGACGAGTAGTCGGGGATTCGGTTTATTTTCAAGTTGACCATCACTCACGGTTGATAGCAACTTTCGAATTCAGATAAACTTTCCGGCCAACCCCTTCAAAAAGAATCACTAGACTCGAGTTTCTCTCTCATTGGAACTCGTCAGTAGTGCATATCCTTGCCACGGTCGGGATTTGAGCTCCGGCCATTCCAATCATGAGGCAACCGTGTTAACCACTGCGCCATTGACCTCACATTAGGCACGACCGACTTATCAAATCGAACGCTCAGCCACTCCCGCTTGTGAGCAATGATCAGGTGGGCCGATCGTCTCGAGAGGAGACACAGTAACTGTCCTGTTAACTCCAGTTGATAACCCTGCGATTAGGACTTCCAAGACAGGTCGAGATCACTGATCTCATTGAACCTTTTACTTTTCGAAAGTGGCTGGCTGAAAAGTCAATCTGAATGCTGGGTCTGCGAACAAATGTAAGTGATGTTCAAGTTGAAAATAAACCAAATCTCAGACTACTCACCAGTAACCTGAAATATCGCCTTCAGGTTCAGTGAGATCAGTGATTTCGACCTGTCTTGTGAGTCCCACTCGAGGGGTTATCGACTGGGGTTAACAAGACAATTACTGTGCCTCTTTTTGAGACGATCGGCCCACCTGACCATTGCTCACAAGCGAGAGTGGTTGAGCTTTCGATCTGAAAATTCGGTCGTGCCTAATTTGAGGTCAGTGGCTCAGTGTTCAACATGACTCTCTCATAAAAGGCGTGGCCGGGGTTCAAATCCCGGCCGTGGCAAGAATGTGCACTACTGATGAGCTTTTATTAAAGTGAAACTCAAAGCGACATCTCATGCAGGCATTGCGACTCGTGACACATCCGTTCAACGTTCCGTTGTGAGTTTCATACCACAGCATTATTATACTAATGCGGTCACCAAACACTCTGACCTGAACTAACATGGTACCTACCTGAAAGAAAATTTTGTTTTGTGACTCGGCACAATGTCCCACAGTCACACCAGATCAGCCACTGTCCTCCACGACTCCAACCTCATGCTCCCATCAAAAGTCTTTCACTGAAGAGCAGAATTAGAGAAGAGCCGTCTTCCACCTGACACTCCAACAACACACGGGCATCTTCACTGATTAAATTCTAGTGGACATATCTATATCAGGCGTTATCTCGACGTAGTTAACCTCTGTAGCCAGGTGACAGCTTTCAAGTGCTCGACTCAATCAAAATATCGTAGAAATAATGAGATGCTCACTGTTGAGCGTATCATCGCGTTTTCTTGAGTTGGGGTGGGTATCAATTCTAAAATTTCATTAACAAATTAACTCGTTACATCTTCTAATATACTTGTACTAGTCAAGAGGGAATTTATGAAAAACTCTGTGTTCGGCGAGATTTTGTTTTTCTTAAGTTCAGGATCGACAGTTATCCCGTTGTCACGGTGCCGCGGTTGCGGAGAATCTCGTGAGAATGTTTCACCTGTCAATAACTAGAGACTTGTAATTACAATCAGAGGCAATATCCGATGAGATTTTCTCAGATGGAAAACGTCTTAATTTTATAGGAGGTTGAACAATCACTTCCAGACGATTTGCAACAAAGATAACAAACCTTTTCAGTTCGTTGTTTAGGCGATGCAGGATTTTCATAAAATCAGTCCCAGCATATGTCGCTTTAAATTCTTCCTCCAAGCTAACTCTCACGATCTAAAGCAAAAGGGCCTCGAACACTGTGGTAATCAGTTTCAGCTGCGCAATAGTGGCTGTTTTTAATGGTGCCATCCCAGCATCTGCTAGACAAATCTACGCTTATGTGTTACTGCATCGTAGCCGGATCCCGAGACGTTACAATAGCTGTACAGTTGTATATTATCCTGAGAATCTTCCGCTTAATTTCGAAAACCACATCCCATACCCAACCCGTTAGACTGCTTCCCACGAGCATTCTACTTTCGCCGCCTAATGTTGGATCGCCCCACTCACAACCGGTTCAACAAATGGCTTCGGTGTAGAAAAATGCAGAGTTACGAATCCCATGGGATAGTGACACGTGAATATCGGCGACAATAGAACGCACATGACTTTGGAACTCTCTGAAAAGCAGAGGTGCCAACTTGAGGGCAGAAAAGCACCAGTGTTACCCCAGTGCAAGTTAGTATGAGAAATATTTCTATGTATAGTCGGGCAGTACGTCGCTACCTTGACTATACCGAGCTGTTTAGCGTTAAAAAAGAAATGATGTGACAGGTGCCAATTTGGGAATAGCTAGCATCGACTACTCAACGGTGACCACGACAATGTGCTCTGTAAGCATGTTGTTCTCAAACACCACTATGCACTTTTTAAACAATCCAGGATCCCGGCGGAGACCCTTCCTTAATTATACTGGTCCTTTTGAAACCACATTGTAAATATCTACATCAACCAAGAAACTCTTTCCAAGGTGACGGAACTAATTTGTTTCCCAACTAATGTGGTTTCATTACTCTCTTTTCCGACAACAGCCTCGTCCTGTTTCGAAAAGGACTGGTTCACAACATCGGTATCGGCGACTTCCCAATCACTCTAAATTTTATTACTGTATACCAGTGATGTTCTTATGTCTGAAAGAATGCGAATGGCGGTTGCTTTCCTTTCAAAAATCGACCGAACCGAGTATTACCCAGCAAGGAATGTCCTAACAAAGTGAGACTACGTTCGGCCCCCAACTCTTTGATTTAGTTTTCAGTGTGCCTCAAGTATGTGGCACACTATAAGTAATGGGTGGGTGATATCCTGTATGTGATTAACGCAAGTGTTAGTCCAAAAGATACCTCTGCCATGTCCAAATTGAAACACGTGAAATTAAAATTTGCACCAGAAGATGAATGTACCAAACAAACAGTCTTCCTTGACTTGCTCAGTCGGCGCCGTGCTGGTGGACTGCTTCGACGTAGGATCTATAAGACAGAGACCCGGAACTATCACTTTATCCACTTCGGCAGTCTTGTTTCTCTGATGCAAAAAACAAATCCTAAAAATTGCTTGACTGGCAGAGTCATGTGAATAGGTATAGAGGATACGACTTCCGACATGCTGTATTTCCTACTCTCAACATTCTTGCAGAGTGGCATACCGGAGCCATCTATAGACAAAAATGTGAGAAGTCACAACACAAGATAGTTACTAGCGGAGAAGAAAGCAGTGTGGAATTCGTTGTCATGCAACGATACTACGTTAGTCGGATAAATCAATGTGAAATTTAACAATTGTCAATGGAACAGTATACGCTGCCAAAGTGCTTCTGTTTCAACTCAGCTACAGCCTTGTGTCTACGGTCAGAGCTTTCTGTGTATAAACATGTGGTTGTTCCTGTGTAATTAATTGTGGGAGTCGAACGAACAGCCGCTTGTGTGAACTCACTCGCGACCATTATTCGGCCTGGATCTACAGTGGGGTCAATAAACAATATCCAGCACGATTGTGGTATATCTTGTCGATCCGCGGTATACCATGAACCCGGTTTCTTCTATTCGCCCAACTAACCCAGTTAAGGGCAGACAATGAAGAATCGTGGAATGACAAACTACGGCCACAAATGAGATAAACGGATTTCGAATGACTAATCCATTCTTGCTTTCACAGAAGTGCCTTTTCAAGGCCTTGAGGTTACCATGATTCAACAGTCACAGCATAGCCAATCGAACTGCCACGGTTTTAGGTGTGTCACTATTGTGGAGTAATTACGTTGGCGCGTTGCCTCCATACGAAATCAGAAAAAAACATTGAGGATCAACTGTACTGCTCACCAAGTTCAATGCTGCACTGTATGAACGTGCCTGCTAACAACCAGTGAGTGTATTTCTATCAAACTGCACCATCAGTGTCTACCGATCAATGTCTACATGTAGTTCGTGCAAACTATTATTGCTAACTTCAGAAGTCTACGGTCGTCAGTTTGCTCTTCCACGTCTGCCTGCCAAAATCTTTCGCTTCCGTGATCGTAAGCACGAAGCATAAACTGCGCCACTTGGGTTGTGCCTGTTCAAGATATTTCGGTTTGCCGTTGTCTGGATCAATTTCAAAATACTGATCTTTCGCGGTGCAAATGGAACATTTTCCATATCCTATCATTGGTCCAATGAGTATTGCTTGTGAAGATGTCATTTTCAACATGGAAAAGTGACTAATTAGAGAATGCCAACAGGGCACGAACTGGCCGTACTAGTTTTACCATTAACCAATTTATGGAATATTGGTTAACCAGAACAATACAACCAAAGTTCGTGATATGTTTCATTTAAACAGGTCAGTAATCTTTAGATAATCATTTTGTTGATATAATTCAGATTTTAGGATTAAATTTAAATGCATTATTCTAGCAGCAGTTACGCTGACATAGTTGAACGCATTCACAGTATTCGTGAACATTTATTGCGCTTCTTTAAATGAAGTCCTGTTCATCACTTTTGAAGTATGTATACTCTGTATCTTTTAATTGCATCGTTGGATATTACAGAACTGAACACGAGCAACCCTGGAGTAAAAATCATGTCATACTAATTTTGTGTTTTCATTACAGTGTGTAAATACTCATGCTTTCCTATAAGTGAAACGGTCAAGTGTATATTTAGTGTGAATTTTTGCTGAGTTAATCACAGCTAGGATATTTCAGGCACCCACCTGCTACAAACTGTTCCAAAATTTAGCTTGTCTAAATGGTTGAAAAGCAATCGATTTCCATTAGAAAAAGAAGTTGTTGTAAGGAAGTTGGTCAGTTAAACCTCTCGTATATTATAATTGATACATACGACTACGAAAGATTATCTTTGCCATGACCATAGTGGAAATAAAATCAGAGCGTGGCTGTTACCTGAAACTTTAAGTGTCTCTGGTTTCTAACTGATTTTGCATTGTCAAACGGCATTATAACATTCGAACGCGCGGGCACCTCGGTTGCTGCAAACAACTGGACATTGTAGTCGATGTACGTATTAATCCTTGTAGATTATCGCTCAAAGTTTACCTTACCGTGTGCTAGATATTCAAATATGGGTCAAAAACAATTACTTTAATTTCCCCCGGAGGTTACACGAAGTCCATCCAGGTTAGTTTCATTTTGAATCCGCGGACACAGTGAACGTGATCGCAGTGAGCAAGAATACCAAAATTGTCCGTAAGGTAATCCTTAACTTGCTGCTTTTATTGTTGACTTTGCAGTCAGATCCGTCATCATATGTGGTCATAGTGAATAGTTTCTTGCATCATATCTGTGCAATTACACAAACAAAACTAAGGAAAAGAATTGCCGAGTGATGCAGCTCATTTGGATTTGTAGTGCATAGAAGGCACAGATTTTGCAGTTGTTATTTTGATGCACTAAGAGTTTGTTTCAACAATGTGTGATAGGACGCATCTAACATTTTGATACAGTTCAACAGAACTGTCCTAAAACGGGTTGACCGGAGTTGTCATGCTTCAGCTGTTAAACGTTTGAATTACAAATTTCAAAGAATTGTTTCACACGGCAGTAATATATTTTCGTACCTGTTCGTCATCTACTATACATACAGTAATGATGAAACCCAAAAAGAAACGCGTGACCTGAGGTGCTCTGACTTGCGCAAACCTACTTATGGACTGATGTTGGCTCTTTATCAAACTACCACTTATCTTTGAATCTCGTTTGTCGGTACCGGGAAGAATGAACACACTATACATGCATTTCTTCTTGGTGTAAGAAATTTTTCAGGGTGCACGTCATGACCCTCAAGCTTAGTGGATAAACAAACAAATAGGGGGCTTATTGCCAGGCTTGATGATTTGCCCCTCAGTTGCACGTGGAAGATGTGGTTTACGTTATGTTTTGGTGTTTGTGTTTAAATCACTATAATTAATAAAAGGTTCTAACTGATCTTGTCTAAATGATTAAAACCCCCCATACAGTTTTATCAGAAGTAGTTTCAAATTTTTCACCTCACAGCTGCTTCGGTGAATGACTTCAACCCGAAAAACCACAGAGATGCCACAATGCACAATATGGCAAATTTAAGCAATCTAACTCTGAAAGCATGAACACAGAAGTGTATGTCAACAAGTGCAGTTGCATTTTGCGTGAAAGTTGATGGAACACGCAGATTGAATATAATCGCCCTGATCGGATTTCACTAAAAATATTGTTAAAGACGACACTTCTTACTCAAATTTTGCAAAAAATATATGGGCCTTCAAGCGTGACCTAGATGGACTACACATATGCCGCTGGATGAAAGTAAATTATTCACTTACTATAATGTCAAACGGCTGATGAGGTTGACTGCACAGTGCTCAAGCTCCAGTCAACACAGAATGCTAGAGAGCTTTTCTGACTGCTTATCCTGTTGACCAGAATCACGATTTCGCAGAGTTCATGAACAGCACTTGAGCTGTTGGATCAAATATGACGTGCACATAGTCTTTGTTCCTCATATGCTGCATAAACTTCCTAACATTCATTGGGAGTTCACAGATGAGGGGAGGCTTATGAAGGTTATGTACCTCTGAGTGTATTGAACGGTCTGGCATGAAAAGTTGAGAAGGGTGATCGTTTCACTTCCAGCAGGTTGATAATTAGAAGGATGTTAAAGACGTTCTAGAACAATGTGTGGAGTATAAATCAAAACATTTCATAGCCAATTTACAAAAACTGCGGTGCACTACGCAGCAGACGGCAACTGGCAAACTTCAGAAGTGTTGGGTAGGAAGTTAATTAATCCTACCGTAATTACTCAGGAGGTCAGATTTTCGAAGTGCTCGGTTTGGTGTTTCGGAATGTGTGCACGGAATCTTCGTTTGAATCGAACCACCAACAAGGCGGTTACGACATATTGTGGTAGATTTTTCATGATTGGGCAAACCCGGACACTAAAATGGTATCTTGTACAAATCGAACCCCTGCAGTGGTAGCACACTTGTTTTTCACAAGGGATGTTAAGGCTGATGTAAGGTTCCATACACTAAGATCAGCTTTGTTCTGGCATACGTGTAACCTAATGAGACCTGCCGCGGGCTACGAAGTCTGCTGAATAGGGGAGAGAACTCAATATCTCAGTCGGTTCTCACTAGAAGCAATTTCGCTGCAGAACCAAGGATGACATTTTGGCTCATTCAGCTCAAACATGGGATAAACTAGCAAGATGAACGTAGTAATGAAATTGCATGGCTGGGACAGCCCAAAAGTCTGGTGAGTAACTGAGAGCAGACTGGTTTTCTTGATGAGTAAAGCAGTGTTTACAGACAATCCAAGGCCAATTATAAGAATCCTACTCAGTGTGCGCTGAAATATAGTGATAAGCGCATTTCTGTTTCCAAGAGAGCAATATGTATACCCCGAACGATAAAATCACACCACTTTACATTCAGCGGTGTTAAACGTGAAGCAGCTTAGTGTTGTCTAACGCAGTTGTACGTCTAACTCACTCATTAACTTCTCCCACTTAGTCACACTGCTTACCAAACATCAAACTTGAAGGCTGCAAATATGAAATAACACGGGGAAATTGGCAAATTGTATGGTTTTGGACGTAAGCAAATTGTGTAGTATAGGATTCGGGCTGAAAATTATTCGCACACCGCTGAACGCCCAGTACCGATCTGACAGTGCTCCGTTCATTTTACCAGTAAAGTGGTTTTTTGGTGGCAATTCCTGATAAGTGTGAATGGTGGCTTTCGGAAATCACAATTAAGAATCTCCAAGATAAGCGTCAAAAGTTTATTATCTGCTTACCCACATCTACAAGTGAATCGTTCTTACAGAAATGGTAGTTTTCCGCATACCTGTACTTCCATCAGACAGTTATTTACCTTTTGTGCAATTCAGGGCATAGTGTGCTTCTTTGATGAGAACTCACAAACATGTAATCTGCTGCAAAAGTCCTAAAACCTTCTGTTGTATCCCTGAATGAATATGCACTCCTCATTTCTTGATTGTCTTGGTTTTAAGTTTGGATGGCAAAGTTATTACTCGTTATTTCTCATTTTTCAATAGCTAACTTACCTACTTACGCTCCAAATTAAAACGTCTATAATAAAAATTCATTGCAAGAGATATTTAAATTCTAATTCGTATTACTATCAGTGCAGCTCACTTCATTATTTGGTACTCATTACTGTGTCACTCTGAAACAGTCCTCGTGACGTATTCGGTAACCTCTTACACAAAATATTAACTAGGCTCTAAAATAAGCTTATGAGTTCAACTAAGCGTGGTCAGCACATTTTGAGGAGTCACCGGACAATATGTTAGTTCATGCAGTTTGCGCAGTTTAATGTGAAACTATGTCAAGAGATTTGATTGCGCAGATACAGGTGATTCGTGTGTTTAAAGTGCTCGCAAAATTTACTGAAGGATCGTGTCATTGTGGTACTTGGGTAGAAAAGATTACAGACATCGGTCCATACTGAACGGTACCGTGAATAGCAAGTGGAAAACATTAGATATTTAAGTACAGTCCATAGGTATTTTTATAAATGTAACCGGTGACAACATTTGATAAAATTAATAATATGTAAAACTGTCTGCAATGCTAGCCGAAAGTTTCAGCCGGTGCTATGGTTAATATATTTACTCAGACTGTTAGTTTGCTTGAAAACACTGCACCCATAAAATCAACCATGATTTCTATAGAGATCTTAGACTGGTGTGTTGTATTCAACATCAAAAACAATCAGTAACCCAACAGTACTGAAGAGACTTAGCACTATGCGGATTCCTGTTGACAGCAACGACGGAGAACAAATAGGATATGGCTCAGGTTTTTGTAATGACAAATGTCCATTTTACAATGATAGCAAAGCGGTGTACAGCTTTTCATTTGCCGTCGGCCTACCGCTATTCGCTTAACGTCCTTATATGCACTATATTCGTTACAGTTCCCAGTGGAATGTCGATGGTCCTACTAAGTTATCTCTCTATCTGTTGCTCGTTTACGAATATTAAAATTAACGCCATGATCTGATCAAGATTTATTGAAGATGCTTGTAGAAATGTAGACGTGTTGATACATCATTTGCTCGTCCACTAAAGCTTATATTAGAAGGCGGCATGAAGCTCTCACTAGCAGCAGTCAGATCATCTCCCCTAGGGACTGACCAGTTCGGGAGAGCATGGGTTCATAAAGATTAACGAAAAACAATGCAATCGACCATCCTTGATTGTAAACCACAGTCGGATGTTTGATCATCTAGTGAACCCGATTAATCCACACAATGCAAAGCTGAAACATTTGGCTGCCCCCGGTATCTTATCTAACAAACACAGAAAGCAAGTGCGTTGCAGGTGAAACATATTGGTTTGGACTGCATCGCTTACCTCCTGGTGAGCTTCCGACCCTCGCGACTTTATCCGTCCAGCTGTATATTAATCGAACCACATTTGAATAGCTGTAGAGAATGCTTCAAGTGAGGGGCTAAAAAGATCGAACGGATTTTTAACCTCTCACAGCCAATGTCTTTTCTGTATCCCGATGAACTGGATGTAAGGGACGAAATCATTCACACTTCGATGCTACGTGTAACAGGCTTCTGTTATTAGATTGCGCGCACACTGTTAATAACCGCTCTAACTTTTCAAATCATTCGGGATAGGGGAAACTGCTTGCTCTTCTTGACATAACTTAGAAACAAATATTTTTAAACATATGCTATTTATCGACAATCGCTCGGCAAGAATATAATGCAAAGACAAAACAAGATACATAGTCTAGTAAAAATTAAGTAAATCGCATGCAGACAAGTGTGTATACATGCAAAGTTTTATACTACTCAGAACATTCAGATACAATAAACCACACGGAGGCTAGAATGAAGGAGGATCAGTTGACAACATACTTCTTGCTTTCCGTTTGATGAACGACGTAAGCCTCGCCGATTTCCATCCACATTTATCAAAACTCTCGAATAACCAAAGAATGATAAGTTGGTTATGAACAAGTAACTTGATGGCAAACACATCTATTGTAGGAAAATGTATGGATCAGTTTGCAGGCGGTGTATACGCTGAGAAACGTTTTAAACGTTACCGCGGAATAATTTTCGGTCACATAAACGTGAACAGCATTGTTCTTTCAGTGTGCATTCTATCAGTTCACAATCAACGTATAAACGGTATCTGGTTCGGAGTTGTCTCACATTACTAAATACAGAGAAGACGCCTCTGAGATGTCCGCGTTACGCATGCCTGAATATCAGAGCAAGTAAGCAGCAAAACAAGACATTTTTGGTTGTATCTACAGCGTAGTCACACTTGCACAATCTTTTTGCTTTCTTGTTCGGGGATTTTGGAGGAGCAGTGCTTCATAAAGTCCTCCGACTAACCATCTAGAGTTAGGGTATTAGACGCTTGGCCAGAAAGTCACCATGTAATAACTTTCTGCTATTAAATTTGAGCAACATTACGAAAGATCATGTAATCGTCTATAAATGATATGTAAGATTTGGTCACTTTTATTCTGTTTAGATAAACGTCCACGAAAAGGGTTGCATTATAGCACTTCATTCTTCAGTGTGAAGCCCATATGCCGGGTGAAAAGTTCGAAAACGATTTTTGGTGTTTATCAGTTGGTTAGACTGTATGATCCAAAACCTGCCAGCAATTAATGGCAAGTGACAGAATCGACACTACTACTTTCTGTACCTTGTAAAAATCCATCAGCAAATACTAATACGAATGGCACACTGGTATTGAGTGACTTGAGCTTTCATTGCGAAACAACCTAGGACACTTTATAGCATTAAGTGTGATAGGTGGTAGCTAATTTATTGTTAAAACTTTCACCAGCCTCTATCAGTTTTACCCGGTACATTTTTTCTGTGTCGGGTGGGAAACCACGTAAATCCTTCACTTTTTGAATGATGAAGTTGATAGGTGTCAGGTTTGCTCGATGAAAATCCTCTGAAGCCATTATCAAACAACAGTCTTGATCATGCAAAATATTGAAGGAAACCGTAAAAAACCATATATTACTTTTATTTCGTCCAGCTGTTTCAAACGTCCGAAGGAAATTACTGTTAGCTCTTCACAGAATGCGTATTACGCCATTTGCCTTCCGCTCCACTAACTTTCTTTTTTGTCGTAAAAAGTGAGATTGTGTTTGTCCTGACAGTTTGCACTGTCCTTCAAAAACATACATATCTGATAACACGTGTTTGTTGAATTCTCGATTGTGACTTCTAAGATGTTTACCCAGATAATACTAGTTACCAATAAACTTCATTGGTTATGACATAGAGCTTATTAATTTTATGATCCAAATGATTTTATACTTTTCTTGTACAGAGGTGTATCTGTATCGTCAACTGGTGCCATGGCCAAATTAGCTATTGCTTACTAATTTTTCACGTAAGAAATCCATTTAAGAAGGATAATTTCATTTGGCCGCGTCGTACTAATGAAAATGGTCAGGCCGACTAGGGAGCAGTATAAAAACGTAATCCAACACACTCTCCGAACATACATCAAGACATCTACTTCTGCGTGCCGAAGTAAACTGGGCTCCTTTGTTAAACATAAAGCGATGTTCGGTCATTATAAGTGCTAACAATTGCAAAACAAAAGATCTGGTGCGTTAGTTTGGTTCCCAAATGGAAAAGTCTCATGCAATACGGTTGAAAGTAAACAAAATAACAACCAGCATTTCTCTGATGTTTCCAATGATGGTTCTTCGAGGTGGTTGGGTGGGATGTTGTTACTGTTATAACTTGGAACTTTCAAGTTTTATGCTAAACTTGAGTTAACTGTAATACCTGGTCATACAGAAACAGTAAAACACATTCCTAAAGAGGTTTAATAAAACAGACTTCTTCTACTCAGCTGATGAATCTGGTTCGCCAGCTTATTCCGTTTAGTCAGATACAATCACTGTTCCTCAGGACTATGAGATCATCTTAGATTTATCCGCGAGTGATTATCACTCAACGTTATTTTCCACTAATTCGTCGCCAAAGCATGTGAAATTAACCACTCAACACAATACTGCCTCAAAATATCTGAGCATGATTGAGGCTGAAACACTTACTCACCCACCCAACATAAAGGGAATATGTCTAACCCTTCATATCTTATGAGTTTCCCAGTGGCACAAACAAAGTCATGATCTGGGAGTTTGTTTCAGAAATATAAAACATCCTCCCCATTTACGAATTAGAATGACGAAATCAGAAAACCAGTTTTTGCAAAATGGTAGTGCCATATCGAATGTTCTCTTCAGGTGCTACATAAAACAGCAGTGAACATCAAATTTACTCAAACGACTCAAATCCACACAGCGGACATCAATGGTGATGACATGAGAGCATTCGCACAAGGCAATAGATAAAACACTAGGGTTATTAAGCTTTCTTTGTCGAAATCTAACCTAACTCTCTGAGCTCGAAAAGAAGACGCGTTCAACTTTCCAGGCATCAACATCAAGAGACGGGATGATGGTACAGCATGTCGATCAGTACATCGAAAATGCACCTGGGAAGGAAAATACCTGTATTTCAACAGTTTCTTACCCAAATAAAACAAACGTTAGCCGATTCGTTTTCTGTTTCGCGGGGTGCGAACTGCATGAATGGGTGGTACAATAGATACAGAGTTGAAATTTATTCGTGGGATGCTGTTTTCCAACGGTTATCCACTGGATTTTATTGACTTCCTTAGCAAGCCGAAAGTAATAAATCTGTAAGATACGTTTGTTCGGAAGAAACAAGTGTACGTGCAGTTACCATACAAAGGAGATAGTAATTTGTCTTATCTAACTCGACGATTAACGCAGGCTTCCCAACGGAGGTAACATACAACCACACTACGTTTACCGCGTCGCACCAATTCATTCACACCTTCTCACATTAGGATGCGGACGCTAGAGCTGTTTAATTCACATTGCATCTGCCAGTTCACCTGAAGCTCCGGTGACGTTCACATTGGCAGAACTGATCGATCCCTGCACTTTAGAACGAAGAAACGTGTGTCCAAATTTATCGGCGACTTGATATTTGGGGTGATCTGATGCTACCCCACCAAACAACGTAAGCCGGCTTTCGCGATTGTCAGACGCCTGCTAGAGACCGGTCGGTCCGACGAACGGTTTCCGTGTGTTGATGCGCCATCACAAGCCTGTTATCTTTGAGTCACTCGAGGTGGTGGTTGTTATATGTAGCAATTCAGCCCTCTGTACACAAAATCTCTTGATGTGGAACAGATTTCTACCATGATTCTGACCAACGACAGAGTTGACTTACGAAGTTAATTCGTTTAAATATATTCGATATTCACCGCTGTTATGTGCAGCAGCTGACAAGAACTCAAGAAGTGGTATTGCCATCTTGTAAAATCGGACTTCTGATTTCGTCGTCCACCAATCATGATCAACACTCCTGATCAAAGGTTTACGAAGCCAACTTGCCCATCCCGATTATGATGACACCAACATAAATGGCCCTTTGGATTAACTAAGAGGGGCTTGAAATCAGAATTAAATAATCATAATCTGACTCATCTCTGTGCAGTTTCTAGGAGCAAATCATAACTTCTTCTGTTCTTTATGGCAGCGTCAATCGTGCAATGTGTTGAAAACAATTCGTCATCAGAGTGGTTGCTAGCAAAATTATCCGACAATCTAGTTTCAAAACAGTTAGAACACGAAAACTGGTAGATGCAAGCATTTTGTATTGACTCGTCAGTACCAAATTTGCAATAACATGAAACGGGTTTTTTATATCGAGCAGTTAGGGAGCAGGGTTGATAGTCAATCGGTGGTTTAGGAAAGGTCACTAGGTCCAGGGAAGGGTCAAGTTTACGAACAATTGTTTCTGAACACACAAGGTCGGCTTCAGTCGATTGATTGCGACCGCCTCAGCAAACCGCAAGAATCTTGGATTGGAGTGACGTAATAAGATTCTGAATGCACACATTGGGTCGATAACGTGACCAGTGGTCAGGACGTGTCTTGCGACTGCGGACGCCGGTTGCTTGCGTGTTTCAACAACACTGTCGTTCTTCTGTAATACAGCGCTCTGCACCCACTTAGGCAAATGTTCCTTCACTCTGGAGATCAAGCACCTCTCGGTTCTGCCT
>QNGE01000101.1:117508-179630 GCA_008508345.1 Paragonimus westermani
GAAAGTTACATAGGCAGAACCGAGAGGTGCTTGATCTCCAGAGTGAAGGAACATTTGCCTAAGTGGGTGCAGAGCTCTGTATTACAGAAGAACGACAGTGTTGTTGAAACACGCAAGCAACCGGCGTCCGCAGTCGCAAGACACGTCCTGACCACTGGTCACGTTATCGACCCAATGTGTGCATTCAGAATCTTATTACGTCACTCCAATCCAAGATTCTTGCGGTTTGCTGAGGCGGTCGCAATCAATCGACTGAAGCCGACCTTGTGTGTTCAGAAACAATTGTTCGTAAACTTGACCCTTCCCTGGACCTAGTGACCTTTCCTAAACCACCGATTGACTATCAACCCTGCTCCCTAACTGCTCGATATAAAAAACCCGTTTCATGTTATTGCAAATTTGGTACTGACGAGTCAATACAAAATGCTTGCATCTACCAGTTTTCGTGTTCTAACAGTTTTGTTCAAATCTAGTTTCAGTTAACCCACTAGTGTTAACTGATATTGTATTGCTGAATAGAACGCATTATGCAAATCCACACTTGTTTGCTTACTTGCCAGTGACGACAAAAATATTCAAAATGTGAATGCTGCAATGTATTTTATAGATACAAATTTTCGGTGTTCTGGGAATCAGAAGCCGTATTTTCCTGGGAAATAAATATTATTTTTTGATGCGACATAGAGTATGGAGTGTGAAACAACCGTTGTTTTCATAAGCCGTTCAATCCTAAAACCTGCCTTAATCACTTCAGTTGGAAAACCAATTGAAGTTGAAAAGTATTTGGTTTTTATTAGATAAGAACGATTGTCAAAATCGCTTGCAACGTATGTAACGAAAACGACTCATAAAAAATAATTTCACTTGCAAATGGGTAGCTGCCAATGTGAAACATGAGAACCTAATCACTTGTCTGTGTTCATCATGTAGGAACAACTGTTTTTATGAATGCGCCCGAAAGCACGAATAAATAACAGGAACAAATTTGGATTGCTGCCAACTTGTTAATTGTCTGTCGAATATTGAAACGCATCTTGTTCACGCATTGTATTTGAGTGGAAGAAGATTCAGACCTCACGCTGTATGTGAACTTTTTCGGACAATTTTTCAGTCTGAAAGCCGCTCAAACGTGCTGGCTACACTCCAAGTTAGGTAGGTTTTCCAACCAACCTCACTCGAAATGAATCATTGGATCGGTTTCAATCCTTTTTAGCTAGTCAGTGGCCCTTATCCTTGCTGCGATAGAGAGGGTTGGGCACTCATATGTATTAATTTGGGCGTGCCTTATGGGAGGTCAATGTCACCGCGTTCAACTCGGTTGCATCGTGAAAACGCGATCGAAGTTCTACTGAATGCCATGACAATGTCATTCGCTACTGACGTCATCAAATTAGAGTGGAACCTTGGCCAAGTACTTCTCTTCTATCGTGATTAACTGGAATGTCCATCTGAGTGCAACTGCTGAAAACAAATTTAAATGATTTCACATTGATATCAACCTCACCCTCGGATACACGAAATTGGTTTAAAATATAAATATATCAAACAGAAAGTATCTGAAGATGAAGTTTCTCAAAACAGCTCTAGGCTTCTGTCTGATGATGTTGAAATTTGAAATTTGACTTCACTTAACCATGACCACTTACATTTCTGAAGTTGATGGTTCAAGACGACTTCTGATCCACAAGTGTACGCTTTCCAAACAATTGCTTTGGATACGTTGATTGAGAAACATTGTAATTTTGAAAATCCACATCGTAAACAAATGAAACTTGAAAAGTGGTATTAAAAGTTCTGCTAGAGACGATTGTCAACTAAATCCGTTTGACATACCACTGCAAGTTAGCCTAAAAGAGTGAAAGACCTCCATGTCGTCTGAGCATTTGATTCATGCAACTTTTATGTTACATAATATTGGTCAAAAAATTTCAAAATGATTCATGGCTACTGAAAAAAAAGTGAGAATCAGTTGGTGTTTGGCATGTTTTTAACTCAAAACCGAGTAACCAACTTCGTCCAAAGAAAACTTACCCAAGTGATGTCTTCAGACTTTTGCTATCCCGGACAGGAGGAACATATCTGAGGGTAGGACACAAATATTCAGCTGGTGCTAAAATATAGTACAATTCGAAACCGTTAATGATATGCGAGAGAATGTATTCTACATGACGAAACAGTCAGCCTGCTGAGCGAAGTAAGTGCATAGGTAAGCTGGCCACTTGCCTCTGATATAACCTGTGGTAGCGGAAAATTGGTGCCGGGGAAATGAAACCATTTTTCGAAAAGCAGTACTCATCATTTCCAGAAGTACTGTGACTGTCCTGAGGCTCCTAACCAACCCAGACAATGTTGACTTTGGTTTTTGTAGTGCAACGAAAATTGGCTTCTGCCACTGCAGGGAACACCCATTAACAAAGTGTCGTTTGGCTGGATGTATACCGTTGACGCTGAGCTGTTCATAGCCAGCGTAAGTGCGTAAGACCCAGTGCGCAGATTACAGTGACGCATATGGTCGCCTGTCGTCCTTTTTGCTTAGTTTCGCTCTCAACCACTAAGGACACGAGAGCACATGTAACACCGCAACCGACTAACTTCGTATTGAAAACTCAAGATGATATTTCGGCAAATCCACGCACCCAAAAACCGTTACTCTCCAGCTAAATAACCTAGGAAACACAGCCCGCCACACAACAACACGTGCCAGGTGATGATTACATGCAGCAACTTTTATACACTAATCGTTGATAGAACCTAAGTGTCAGAAATCCGGGTGCTGGCGTTTAAAAAAAGAAATTGAATTCAGTTTTGAATATGCGCATAATTCTACACCTCATTATACGCTATATGCTTCAGTACATTATCAGACAATTTCCGGCTAGCATCAACAGACCAAACAATTTGAGTTGATATCTTTCCTTTCTTCGTTTTGCTTATGTATTCATGAAATACCGGAGGATAATTTTGACTACTAATTACCAGATATAAATTTATATACCAATATTGGCTTACCCACATTAACGTGAAAAATATTTAGTACGTGAAAATATTCGTAGTGTTTCACTGTCTATTGTAAACTAATAGCTTCTCGCAGAAATTCAAGATAGGTCCGTAATCGCCAAAGTGACATTTTGGAACGCCTCCATAGATAACCAAAATCTGATATCTGCCTAAATAAACAAAAGCTCTGATGTGGCTTTGGGGGATATTCAGAGGTGTAATCCGTTGTCTAGAAGGATGGTGTACAGAAATCTTTTATACACCGAATAGTCTTGATCGTTCATCAAATCTGGAGAAGAATTTTATTCATTACTTACACATGTCTGGTATGCTCATTTGGATACGGGCTCCCTGTGACAATTCTCCAATTTTCGCTATGATAATGCCATTGAATGTGTTCAAGTAGACTTGATTTTGGTGTACTATCCAATAGTATGGGTAAAAGAGCGTTTATTATTGTGATTTTGATGTTTAAATATTTTGTCCGAAACAAATATTCAATATGAGGCATGTATTAATTTGAATATATCTTCCGATGCAAGTAATTCTCTTTTGTTAAGAAGGAGTAAAAACTTGGGTATTGAAGTTTGTCACCACATGATCGCCACGAAGTGTGCAGGCAGTTATTTCACATTTTCGGATCTGAGGATAGGTTAATGCAATAAAGCATTTTGTTGAAGGAGACGTTAAAAATCTGTTCAAAGGAGCTCCTTATTTATGGTGACATTTCTAAAAAAGGAATAAAGCATAAAGTGGCAGCTATTCACATAAGAACTGGAACGATGCAAAATCTAAAGCTATGAATAACACAACAACTGAAGCGTTAAACTGGCAGACATGCGATGTGAAACTCATCAAACTTCCCCATTTTACAGGTACACATAATTATGACTTGTACGACTTACCGAACCAGAGTGAAGCTTAGGCCACATTTGTTATAAGCATCCTAGGAATGCGGACGGTTAGGCTGACGATACAGCATTATTGCCTATATTATTCTTATAGTGCTGTTGTGTTTCTCACTTCGCACGTATTCTAACACTCTCTCAAGCCGTCCATCGGGATACTGAATGGCACAAACAGGCACCAGATTAAGTGAACAAGTAAATACCGAATCGTACAATCTATTGGTGACAACGGTGATTAGAATCAGGACGTTGTGAGGGTGTATCTCTGTAGTTCAGAGTATGAAAATTAATCCGATATCATACTTCTGGTGTCCTTCTCACTTTTTTATTTGTTGAATTAAAGATAGCGGATGTTTTGTTCCAAATCCTACAGTGGGGATAAAAACCATAATTATTTTATGCACCGGATTAAACTGTGACGATTTACGTCCAGCTTGAAGCATGCCAACATACTACCAACTCTAGGGATTTAGTTTTGCATTATCCTGTGAACCTGTCCAAGATAACTACACATGGATTTGATTGCAGACCTTCTAGCCCGCTAAATGTGGTGTTTGTATAATCGTGAACTTATCTCAAAAGTACATTTTCGTAGACGTGATGTTGCGTAAACTACATTGTAGGCGGTAGTCACAAAAACACTTGAATCGGCTTGTTTGACAGCAACTCATATGGCATTTGTGCTAGCAAAGTGTGCTCTGGATAATCATGTCTTTAGAAACTGGGGATAAACTCTGGTTCCATTGTAACAAGTTCCTCTTGATTGATCAAGGAACTGACTATCTGATAAGTAGTCGGGGGTTTGGTTTATTTTCAAATTGACCATCACTCACATTTCATCGCAGTCTTTGCATTCAGATAGATTTTCGAGCCATCCTATTTCGAAAAAAAGCACTAGACTCGAGTTTCTCTCTCATGAGAGCTCGTCAGTAGTGCATATCCTTGCCNCGCTGAGAACTGACTATCTGTTAGAACAACGGGGGTGATCCATAATAAATTACTAGTTAAAACGTTATAAGCACACTGTGTGGGTAGAAAACAGTTCAACGAGATGCCTGGAATGCGCAAAAATAAGTCGAACACAAGTTACTAGTGATCGCATCTTGCACTTTCCAGCAGACATTCTAGCTGGCCCAAATCAAAAGGTAGCGCTAGGCGCGAGTTTTACTCTTGCTAGAAATCACCAACAGTGTGAATTCCTACCAAACCTGGATCCAGAACTTCAATGGCATTTACACCTTGGGCAGTGCGCCATTGACCTCACAATAGACACGATTGGGATGTTATATTACGATTTTATGCCTGGATTTCGACTCTCGACTCTAGCAAGAATGTGAACTGTTGATAAACTCTACAATGTGCAAAACAAGAGTCTTGATTCTTTTCAAATGAAGCTCCCTGGAAAACCCAATGGGGAGGGAAAACTACGACAGTTTTTGATATTCAACTACTGACAGCAACTTGCCCACACATTCTCGGTGAAATGTGTTGTTCCTAGAAATATAGCCCTCCGTAATGAAGTAATATAGGTTTGCGCAGGTGTAAGATTTCGAAAGATGAAATCTTCAACTTCGTTTTTCGTCCCCATATCTGTAGGCACACGCAGGTGAACAAACTGCTGTGAAGAGTTTTATTATCTCAAAGTTGGGAAAGATGGTTACTACACGGGAAATTGGTTTGACACCAAAATTCGGCCAGTTTAATGCACATTAATTGTAGTTAGGATAGGCGCCAAGATTTGCATGTTAGCGTTATTTTAAAGTGGCATATCAGTCGAATTTTTTCGATGCGCTTCATTGTTCTATAGCACAAAAAAGGATGGGATTTGTATACGTGGCTCTATGTTCGCGCTTTCCAAACGTGTTTTAGCAAACGTAGGACAGTATGTTATGAAGACGCCGATATTTATCATGTGTTATTTATGCTTTGGTCCGTGGTTATTACGAAAACGACTATCTGAATCCTACCGAAAATTTTCTTTTTCAGCATAAACTGTAGGTATTAGTGAATGTAGGTTGGTTTAATTTCCACAACCCACAGCTGTCCACAGATTGTGTTGTCGTAGAATCTTCAGCCAGCCGCATTCAAACGGACGCAATAAACCTGTCTTCCTCTCGCTAGGTCGAACTATAGTGCGCTAATATTCAAGAATAATCGATTGATTGTAAGTAATCCTCAGGTTTTTAGAACACTTTAGAGAATGGCAATAACTCTTCCGTTAACTCCTGCCTATCATCTCAAGGGTTAGACGTGTGTTCTCCTTGATCTCAAAGAATTCAATGAAACTGTCGGACAAAACAACATTCTGACAGACACTAGCAGAATTTAGCCAATATAATTTGTGTGATGTTTACATTCGTTGTAACTTTCCGTTCGCAGAGGATGTTCGGCCGGTCCCTGTGAAAGAGAGACGCTGGATTAAATTTTCAATTCTGTTTACGCTAATGCCGATGAAGCATTTATTTATCGCAGTAAAGGTTTCACCTCAGGGTCAGGTTTCTGTGAATCAATTACATTGATCACTGGAGCGGGTGGTTGAACGTTCTGTGAAAAACAGCGATTGTTATACAATTTACACTATCTTGCTTACAGTGTAACAGGTTTATTGAAATTAAGGAAAAGCGACTCGTATGCTTTTATCTTAACGTAAGTTTTGATTTCGCAAGTATCCTATAACACTGGCTCTGGTTTACGCCACAACCATTACTTCTAACGGGTACTGTTTGTTGACGAAGTTTCCGGTTTGCAGGTGCACATCGATTGACTTTTGTATTCAACAGATTGTTGTTCTAGCCCGAGAGTCAGAAGATCCCGAACGCAGATCGAGAAGTAAACAAAGGGTGAAAATTAAGTGTATCTCATCTTTATACAACTGGCTACCGTGCACCACGCTAAGTAGCGAAGTAACCAAAGCAGTACAGTGTGTGTTACTACTGTTGTCTGTTCAATGGGCTATCCTATCTTTCAACTGACGATATGATAAACCTGATTCAATGGCAATGCGCTTGCCGCTTATCTTAGTATTACGCAAGGCTTAACTTCAAATGAATTGCATTTAAACGTCAAACCTTCAAATGTATCGAAGAAATGGCTGTTCACTTTTTACGGCACCGTATATCAAACCAGTTTTGATGACAATCTACTGATCAGCTGTTCATCTGCCCATTATATATTTTGTTCGCCATGAGTACAAACCAGACTGTCACGTTTTTGTACATTGAAAGATACTTTACGTTGCGCTTAATTCCAGTGCGTTTGTCTGTGCATTTATGTTAGCCAAGAGTGAAATTTTTCATTTGTACATTAGGAATGTTTACGCCGTGTTCATGCACAGGTGGACGGAGCGTTTGGAGAGAAGTAACCAAGCACTTAAGTTGATTCTTGGGTGGTGTGAATTTTCAAGCTGTGTTTTTCATACTTGCTAAACGTTCTGTTGTACTGCATTTATATTAATGCATGTTTTTAGGTGTCGTAGTTTACGCAGCTCTGAAATTTCTTTGGTAGTAAACAAAGATTCATCATAAAACATTCACTGTACTGGAAAAACTAACAAGTCTCTATATGGACCTGTACGTCAGCTTTCTGAGGACGCAATTGTTCTCGCATACAATTCTTCTTGTCCCTTCCTGCTAGCTTAGCGTTCTTGCATAACGAAAACTTGTTTCACTTTATTTGTTTGGTGGAAAAACAGTAACATTTCTAACTTTTGTTTTTGATGCATCCACCTGCTGGTCGGCCAATCTGTATTTTATTTGCATCTTTGTCCTGTACCTCTGACTGCCGTTTCCAAACTCCACTATTTTCGAGGTTTTACGTAGTTCTCCACAAAGCCGTAAAAGCTTTTGACTGACTGACCCAACGAAGTCACAACATGTTCTGCATTTAGTGCAAAATTCCATGAACCAAGCAACCGAACAGCTTTAAATGGTGAGATTAAGTTATGTTCAGAACCCACCCATATAAATTCTTTTAGACCTTTTAGTTGGAAGACGATCGTTCGAATTATCATTGTCTCATAATTTGGTGCCGAAAATGATTTGCTGCAATACCTGGTTGTATTCGATTTTGTGTATTTGTGTATATTTAACATGCCCCTCATATCTATTTTTTAAACCGTCTATGCTCAACTTGCAGATTGCCTCAGCTTTTTTCATATGTGCAACTAAGAGAAAACTTGAGTCAAAACATATAGGCCCCGAAAATGTGAAACATTTAAAGAACTTATTGAAATCCCTCGACTGCGTGCATGACCAAGCTGGATATTCACATAGCGTCGAAATCTACTGCTTTGGTCCGCACGCTGTGTGGTAGTTCATTAATGTGACAAATTCAACACACCAGACAGACCACTGCTGTTCATCGAAAGTTCGGGAACCAGAACTTGCTAACATTGTCAAAGACAGAAAAAATATAGTCGAAGTCGTGGTCAGGCAATTTTGGTGGACCTCGCAAAGTAAAACTCATTACTAAGAATGCTTTCTTACAAGTGATGTAATCCAACAAGGCAACGGTAGTCAGAAGGAAAGTTGTGTCGTTTCTGTTCATGAATACTTAACGAAGATGGTAGGACAGCCAGTTGTGCACATCTAGCGTAAAAAATGTGAAAGTCAAAGAATTTGTGATCAGCATTCCGAAAGAATTACTAACTGGTTCTGAACTTCTAAAATGCCTGATCCCCTCTGAGAACAAACGCGATCATAACATAAAACAGGTGTTGAACAGTTACATTTCTGTGATTGGAATGGACAATACGGTTTTAAAATGTACACATCTACTTCTGTTTTGAAGAGGAGGATATTTCAGCCCAACTCAAGTAGCTGGCGAAAGGTTTATCTGTCTCTTTAATAAATGGTGTGAGTCGTGGTAACCAGGTAGACGCGCGGCAATCCCCAATCCACCTTTCAGTTGATTACAGCCGTTGGGTATGGAGGGCATTGTTTGAAGTGAAGCGGTTTAAATATCGAGAGTTTTTTCCTACGTTGAAAGAAGAACAACCACACGTTTGCTTCGCATCTTTACGGGTGGGCTTCTATGCGGACTTAACGGAGGTGTTCAAACGTTTACTTGAATAATTAGGTTGTCTATTCCTAAAAAGCATTTTGTGCAAATTTTATGGAGGGGTCGATAATCAAGTCAGGATTTCTAACCAACAGTATGTGGTATGTGCAAATCTTGTAAAGTTGAGTGCCCGCGTGAATAGTTTATTCGAAGGTTTTCACTGAAAAATTTGGTTAATTTGTAGACAATTTGTAAACCACATCGTCCATATGCCCAAACTACGGAGAGTGAAATATCGGGCTGCTAAACCGAAGGTGGTTTACGACTATCTTTTGACAGAGCTTGTAGAGGTAAGCGGCAGTTGGTTTCCGTTACGGATTGCGCTATAGATTTGGGCAATTTCGACTGAAGTGAGTATAAATCTGAGGGTGACTCAAGACTGGATATTTGGTTGACACCTGTGAAACCGCATTATAATGAATGCCGGCCAATAATCGGGAAAAAAATGCTTGACAGTTAGTTTTTTGGCAACGATCAGCTGCCATGGGAAAGAAGATATCACTCGTTAAATCAACTCCTCTGTTTGGACTATTAGGTGGAACAACTATAAACACTTGAAAAAGCTTCATCGCCAGCTTACGTTTCTCCTAAGTTCCTGTTGGTCTATACATAACGCGGTTTTCTTGATAGAGAGACCACATTCTTGCAAAATGTAAACCGCAATGGAAGTATAACCTCAGTTGTTGAACACTTGGCTGATTTAAATACACCTACATGCTACGTCCATTCAATGAATTATTGTGCTCAGCGTTCGTATTCTTCTGTTGTTACACTTCAAGTAATGCAAGATTTCAACGCGTGGTGGTGATCAGCGCCACAAATTAGCTTGCTTGATCTTCTAATGAATTAACTGGTTCTTTCATCCTGACTGGCATATTTTGCCTCAACGAACAGACCATCACCACCTCGACCAGCGCTTGTGGCAGTAGTGACGGAATTAACAAACAATTGGTTTCTCATTCCACCAAGTCATGGCTGCCCACCGTATTTATACACATCTTCGACGTACAGGAAACTTAAACCTGTATGAGAACAGCGATGGTAAATTAATAAGCCAGACACAGTCAGAGCTGGAGAGGGCTCTACCTGGCTTTCACGACCATATCGAACCCACCCCAAAGGTATGAATATTTCAACCTACTCTCACCTCAATGAGTGACCGATGTCAGTAAACAAAAACAAGCACAAAACTGCAACTCCATCTTGCTTCAGATGTTAATTGATCGAATGTTTGCGTAGACGAGCACGAACAACTAGACTACTCAGCGTTCAGTAACCATAACACAGTAGTCCAAAAAGCTAAGAATTGTTCGACGTGTTCATTAAAGCAATGGAATTCATGCGTTTCTGAGATAAAGTAAAATCACCGCGTTTAAAGTGTTTCAGAAATATGACATGTTAAACATGACCGGCGAAAATTCGCCTCTAACTGGTGAACGTTTTCCGGAAAACAGTGCGGCACGTTTACATTAATAAAGAGACATTCAGAGAAGACAACACGAACCGAGTCATAGCAAAAAGTTTGATCAATTCAACACGTACTATGCAATCTTTAGTTTGTATAGCTTATTCCGTTGGTGGTTTGATTCTACCCGGAGACTAGATTTTTCGGAATCAGGCCCTTCCTCGACTAACTAGTTTGGCAAACTATTATTTCTGATATAATCTGATGTAATGGATAAGCTTGCTTAACTACGAAAATTCCTGGCCCCCTCGTCTCCCAAAAAATCTTTTGAGGCATCTCAGAAGTGTGTTAATTACTGCATGAATTGATCAGTTTTAAACGTCGATTTGAGTTCAGGCCACTTTTCACCATCGACGAAGTTGATGTGATCATCACTTTTAGCAATTAAGTGCTTTTCAAAGTTAGGCGTATGATAACTCATAAGAAATCCAACAACATACTTCGTAGAATGTGATGAAACGTCCACATAAAAACTTCAAAACGGTCGGGAGAGACTAGTAGAAACAAATAGTCCGGCTTTGTTAGAACACAGAACGTGTCATCATTTCTAAGAGGAAATTTTCCTCGTGACTTTTATGCAAGATCCCACTTGTGTGCCCATTCCCCATTAGAATGCGGTGACCTTTGAATGATGATGTCCCATTCTCTGTGATCGCCGTTAACTTCTAGGCCGTGTGCTAATGATAAGTTGGTTATTTTTAGAAAGCTGACATTGAATGTAACACATTAGAGTGAGACAAAAACACCCATATTACCACCACAAGGAACCTTTATTATGCACGATTGATCACCTATAAAAATTAAGTTGTGGGGTGATGAGCAGATGACTAGATGACCCGCACCCTGTCAACTAACTCCACAACTCAGCATGGATCCATTATGCATCTCACTCTGTTTAAGTCACATCTGTCAAAATGTTTTAGAACATTGTGTGAACGCCAGTACCACCATACATCGACAATAATTAACATTGGTGATTTCCGCTATTTAGATGATGTGGCAGTTGCGCTGCTTAGATGTAGTTAGTTGTTCACGGTTCCACCAATAAGAATCCACGCTCCAACGTTAAGGGATATAGTGTCATGCAAATCCACCGGAATGATGACATTCACTGATACCATGGAGATAAAGTAAAGTCTGTATGCGAAAGCAACGTCAGAAATCGATTTACATACATGATTAATTTGCATGAAGAATGTGCACTTGTGGCTGAACATACATAAATGATACGAAACATCTAAGGCCTGTGGACATTCTATCCCAAAATATGTTGAAATACTGTTCACTTCGATCATCCCAAATCATCTACAGTGAGAGACCTGATTGTCAATCTACCTTGAAATGTATACGACAGTAAATGGAAACGCTCAAAGGCGGACTTTTAGATGGCTCATGATTTTTATTCAACCACTGCCCAGCGAGGCTGAACACCAGAAGTATAGTTTCCAATAAGTTATGAACGCCTACGACGTGATCTCCTCATGATCATCATTTACAAATCGCCGCAATTAACGTACAATCTTGTAAAAGAGCTCCTGCCGCAAAGTACTGGACAGCATGCAAATACAAAGTGGAAGATGAAAAGATAATCGGCGTTTCGAATATGCTCACTACGACAGACAAAAAGATATGTAGTTGAACAAATTTTCTCGATATTTCATCTTCACTTCGCTACAGACTGAAAATTCAGGAGGCAAGTACCTCGTGGTAACAGCAATCTGGGACGACGTATCACCAAAAACGTGATCAGAACGCCAGCTAAACCCAAAGTGCAGGACGCTGGACGATTAATACTTCGGGGATTTTTAACCAAAGACGGCTGCGTTTATTCGAATTTCGTTTAAAGTTGACAATGCCGAACGACTGACAAATAGTGCGAATCACGCAGCCACCAAGACAGGCCACAGATGAACCTCTTATCTAATTCACCACATCCCCAGGTTTTAGGTTCATAAGAAAGATATATTGACAGTTCACACCTAATATATGCATACCTACTCACTTATTTATTTCCGTAGAACATGTTGCATTGGTCGGACGTCAAGGCAAATTCTGAAACGAAGCTGGGGAAACCATCCTTGGCAGCTGGGGCACGGGAATACGCGATCGGTCAATAGCGCTGGCGTTTCTCAGATGAATGAAAGCAAACACCAACTGAACACTGAGTGAGCCTTCCAAGTTTTATGGCTCGTGCGAGAAAACTTATTAAATGCCATCCAAATAAGAACAGTGTATTCTGCTGAGCTTATCAAAATTGAGCTGCTCGACCCAGTATTGTATGAACAAAAGTGATTTGTCTAGGTGCTGCAATTGCCGTGGCTGCAAATCCATCGAGTCGATAGCTAACCTGCGTGGTGAAAATAATGGGCGAGCGCGATGCAATAGACTAATTAGGTAATCGCCAGCTGATTGACTAGTGATGTATTTTGCAATGGGTCAGATTAATATATCCATCCAACTCTACTAATCCCCACATGATTGTACCGGTTTCAAAATTTGTTATGAAAATATATGTTCACCGTCTGAAATTTTCCAGCCCTGAAACGGCTCCTTAGCTATACGCAAGTATGGCTTCCTATTTTAAGTAAGACCTATGGGCTAAAAGATGTACAGACTTGATTGAGTATTGGTGTAGAAGTCTTCTTTCATATTGGTGTTCTCAACATTCTCCCACATTCGCTCCCACTCTGTTTTAGTTCTAGCAGATTTCCAGTTTAATTTATTCCTCTGCAAACAGGTGGTCAGATGATGACAAGCAATGCTGCTTCTGATATCTAAATAAGTGTCTTAGTAACAGCGACGAGAGAGATAAAACAGTGGGCACATAGAAAAAACCGCTCTGAGAAGTTGCATTAATTAATCAAGTATGCATTTTATATAGTGTTTGAAATTGTTTGGGATAGTTTTGTTCATGACCAAGTATTGGAAACTGGACAAGTGACTTACCCACATCACAATAACCAGAAGGTACACAAGTTTATTTTAAATTTAGCTGTGGGGAAGTTGTCTTGAAATCAGTATTTCAAAACCTGTTATGAAACCACACTATAGAAGGTGCTGTAGTTTCTGCTGCTAACTCCTCAGCTGTAGGCTAAGATCAACCTGACAATTTTGGTTAGTCTGCCAGGTAACCAACACCAGTCTTTATGGTTTCATTGAATACTTGATATAAATGACTACCAACAGAATGATGTGCAGCCAATCCGCTTGTTTTCTCTGCACTCTTTGGTTCAATTGTTGGTTTTGCTCTCAGCCTTATTTCCATCCCATTTTATATTTTGAATACCTTACAAGCGATCAATGCGATTACTGCCGTCGTATGCAAGGAAACATGCATTGCTGAATTACATGACATGAACAGTAATCTACAGCGTAAACACCGATTTGGATAAGGATGACAGTTTATGTTTCGAATATATTTGTGAGGTTGACAGCAAATGTATAATAAAAAGTCCGTCTTTATAATTTAATGCGGAGCTCTACAGTTCTAGTTTTGTTAACCGCGTTAACGTTCAACTTAAAAACCGGAGCAATAAGCAACAAACCAAAATTATTAAAACAATTTCCCGCTCATTATCAATCAGTGTTTTGCGTACTTCCGGGTTCCGGTGTCGACGTATTCCAGGTTTGAATAAAAATATTGATGTGCTGTGGGCAGTTTTTTGAGTCCAAGCCTGCAGAATGTTGTGTCAATTTTTATTTTGTTTGTTATCAATGAATTCGTGGTGAGGCAGACCCAGTTCATATTTATTTTTTGCGCATCCTCAAATCCCAACTCTTTCTACGAATAATGCACAACAAGTTGATTGCGTTTTGGTTGCGAAGTAAAATTGAACGAAGCGGAATTCTCAGTCAGTCTGCTAAACAATTAAACTAGTTATGACTTCAGCTGTTCCAACAATTGAAAGAATGGTCTATTACAAGTCGAGTTTTCCACGAATATCAGGGAAATCGTTTGCGTTCAACCAACTTGTTACTGTTTCTTGTCATAGACTTACTACGTGCAACCCACATGGTGTGACAAGCTTGCATCTGGTTGAAAGTGTCCAATGATATTCTGACCATTCTGGACTATAAAGGAGCTTGATGCATGACGGACGTTTTGCGGAGTTTTCACGCAAGGAAAGATGAAAAGAAACAGCGGAATGGGTGATTTATGTGTATAGAATATTTCCCTACATCATGAAAGACGTTTCTAGGGCTTCTGCAAAATTAACGAATCACTTCGTCAGGAAACCATTTAAGAACGACCGGTGCATTTGCATCAAAAGTTCGCTTGACTGCCTTGTGGACAGTAGAAGAGAACTTGAGGGCCGAAGAGGGAACGATGGCCCTGTGATGTTGGCAATAACCTTACGATTATTATGAACTAATTAACTTGCATTTTCAACCAACGGATAAACCTTCGTCACCAGTGAGATTGGTGGAGCAATAGCATAAAGTTTCTTAGGGTGAATGACGTAACCTTCCTGAATTTGGACGCTTTAAAAGAAGGGTTTCGGCAATGTGACAAGTTTTGTGTTCCAGCCAAGTTGCTTAATAATTCTGGTGAGAAATAGAGATTGGAGCTTGCTAACCAACCCAGAGTAAACATGGAGAAATATAACGGAAATATTGTCTATCCCCTTAAAATCTTCCTATATTCGGATGGGAAAAGTGACTTGAGCCTACCTTAGACAAAGAAAATAAGCTAACTGAAATAGACGAATGTAAGGAACTGTCAGTTTGTAGGTTTGCATTTTTAAAAACCAAACGGGAAAGTCTTCGGGAAAAATTCGTAGTATTTTCCCAAGCCAACACATCAGTCCTCGTTAGGAATATAGCATTTTCATCAGTATGTACTTGTTCTCGAGACTTCAGAATTTGTCACGGACAAGATGTGTACGTTTTCTGAATCTTTCATTTTTCTACGCTCCCTAAAACCATATTGATCACTTTCCACTACCCGTGGTGAGACACGTGGGATTTAAAAATATGCTGCAATATTTTTCAACCGATTACTAATTTGACTGATTGGAGTTAGCCTTTTCTATCTTCTATATAGGAACCACATTGTGATCATGGCTGTTTAGCGACTTTTCAAATTTGAATATTTGAGAAACGGGTTAACGCTAGCTTGTTCATTTTTACCTGCTCATTAGAACAGAATCTTTTCATGGTATGTCGAATTGTTAGATTCCAGTTACTCATTGCTGAACGGCTTGATCAATGATTTTGTCAGCGAAACCTTTAGGTATCTCAATATACCAATTAAAGTCACATTTTCTGCAGACGGTCCACACTGAAATTAATCTATCTACTCTTTTAATGTGCTCATTCTGCCTTGCTGCCGGAATAGCTCTTCGTATTCATTGAAAGGTAGTACTGACACAATTGTCATAATTTTATGTAACTCGGCAGCTAATAGTTCAGAGGTTGCAAACAGCCCCTTCTACGAGAGTTCCTGACAGAAATGTGTGGAAGTTATTGTGTTGCTAGCCGTATAAAACCATAATCTAGTGTTCAAACTCTGCATCACAAAGAGCCACTCGGTACGTTAAGGTATGGTTGCATATATAGGTCAATTCGTTATGAGCTCCCAGCAGCATAATTTCTTACAAAACTGTTGACCATTTTTGGTCCATTGTCTTGGTGCTGGCCATGTCACTATTAGTGCCGGTATCGATTTATCTTCTGTCCAGTAATACTATGCTAACAAATTAAAACTAGTTGAGTCAAAATTTGGCGATTTCTGTTGATTTTCGGAGCATATAAATGCAAGTAAACCCAAACGACGACAAGCTCAACAAATAGAACTAATATGACCTGAGTCACAAAGTGATATGGAATCTGTGTAAGTGCCGTGGAAGCTAATTCACTGAAATAGAAATGTGATTATTCATACATATGTATATACATATATAAGATTGAAGAACATGTTGCGATAAATGTATAACCGGATGGTTACCGCATTTCTGTCATTTACCGCTCTATTAAGGTAGTGGCAACGACAAAACGGATAGAGGTACACACGGACTTAGAGAAAAGCCCCTTTACAATGTCACTCATTCTCTAGGTCAACGGTTGTGATATTCTTGTATATAGGGAACAATTTCGGTCCGGCGACCCGAAATGCTTTCTGAATCTGCCACCATTCTGCACAGGCCATTGAAATACGCCATTGTTTAATCAGTACTGGCCCACTTAGGACAAGTGGTGTGCACTTATGGGTGGTAATCTAAGGTTCACTCACTCCCAATGTTTTCATTTTGGAGTGTCCAAATTTGCCCTTGCAGTTAGACTAGGCTGTAGCCGCCAACGTTTACGGAACAACAAGTTTTCCAGAAGTATTATGATTGGTGCTTTTATCAGGCATGTGATTTTCCGGTAATGCTTATGTGCATGACACTGTCTTAGACCTCACAGAAATCACACGCAACCTATTTTGAGTCGGTTGGCTGATAAGATTCGTCTATATAAGCTGCAGTTTGTTCAGTCATAATATAAACAACTGTTCGTGAACCTGACCCTTCCCTGGACTTAACGTCTTATCCTAACTCGCTTATTGATTTTCCACCCCTCAAATCGATTGTTTTAAAAAAACCCACCCGTATTATTGTAAGTTTGGTACTGATGAGTCAATACGAAATGCTTGCATCTACCAGTTTTCATGTTCTATCTGCTTTGCTCAAACTGCTCGAGGGAACCAATTGTATCACATATAAAGTATTGTTAAACGGGCTGTCTAGAGCTGGCGAAAGTTTTGTTGTAACAGGCCTATTGATTTTGGATGTTGGTCGCCACATTCGAGTTGGTAGTTTCAAACCGTCACCAAGCAATATTACTGAAGAATTGTCTTCAGACCCATCGGAGAAGTGCAGCGCACTGAACTCTCAAGTATTTTTAGCTCAATAAGTTCCTTTCAGAAATCTAGATGAGTCATATCGTGGGAAATGATGTTTTAGGAAGACCTGGATGGCCAAGTTTGGAACAAGTATCGTTTAGGCTATGTTGGTCGTTCACAGCGGTAACTATACTACCGGTAAGAATGTCCGAAGATGGTCGAGAATAATTTTAATAAAGCCGCAGCCTTAGTGTTACGTTGGAATATCAATTGGCTGCCATGGTCAGGATTTGTGCGACTAGAACTCGTAGCGCAAGCACACAAAAGCACCTGTACTTCCTGTACAACCTCAAATATCTAACTGACTTAGGGTGAAAATTTACTGGCAAAAAGAAAACGTTGATTAGTAAATAAACAAAGATGCTGGAGTAAAAAGAAACTAGCTAGGCGGCTTCTATTTGCTTCCGACTCACGAATAAAAATAAAACTTTCGCACGTCACTCCACTCGTGAAAAGTTGGTCTAATTGTAATTTGAGCACAATTCAGGTTACAAGAGCAATTCGTTTCGAATTTTCCAGATCACCCTTTACGGACGGTTTGTTGAGCAATTCAGCGGCGGAAAGCAAGTACGACAAGTGAAACGCAAACAATTTCTGATCGAATTAAAACGGTTTAATTTCATCCCAGTTCTTGCAACACAAACAATTAGATGTCTCGCAACTGGGATAGTAGAAGTTAGTGTGAACAATTTTCCTTTATCAGATAGAAGCACTACCCAGAGTTTTAGATTTACTTGACACACTGTTTTTTCTGTGGAGAAGGTGACAAGTACGACAAGTGAAACGCAAACAATTTCTGATCGAATTAGAACGGTTTAATTTCATCCCAATTCGTGCAACACAAACAATTAGATGTCTCGCAACTGGGATAGTAGTAGTTAGTGTGAACAATTTTCCTTTATCAGATAGGAGCACTATCCAGAGTTTTGGATTTACTTGACACACTGTTTTTTCTGTGGAGAAGGTGCACACTTTTCCTGTCACATTTCTAACTGTCCATTCATAATCAGAGAGAAAAGAACTATACTGGTTAATTACGTACATTCGGATAAGCTGTTTTTATTCCACTGTTTATATTTGTTAGTTTATCTGATGAATAATTCGCATTTTCCATCACTCTTCAGGCTTGTTGAGCGTTCAAATGAACCATTCAACTTCACAAATAAAACGCATATATATAATTGAAAAATCTCACAAATATAACACTTTTTAAATGCAATCTGCAGCATCAGTCGTTTGCATGCTTAATTAACTTAATTGTTGTGACCATCTTCAGATTAATTCTACTTGAGATTTGTAGTTAACTAAAAGTAGAATGGGACTGATCGACTATATGTAGTGAACACCGAGTGGTCGCTGCAAATATTTCATGGATTTTAGGTAGGGCCACACCTACATTTCTAATTGTCAACGTTTTCTCGCGTAAAAAGATGTATATCTACTGGGGCGACTGCGGACACCAACATATTTTGTTCTGTACAAATGTTATAACCATTACAGGTGTATATGTGAATGAGACGATGGCAGAAAACGACTACACATTCCAGCAATGATAAATAAATACTGGTTTCGTGGGCCCTATTTCAAATAGGCTGCGTTGAATATGTTGCCTATATCAATAATCCTTGTTTACGCCAGTGCCAGCGCCTAAAATTTGACTACTGGTAACCATTTCTCAAGATCCCCAACACTGCCAACCAAATTATAGGGCATGCGGCTTCTGGATTTAGCAAAGCGCCAATTTTTGCACCAACTGTTGCCGTGTGAGAGTACGTGAAGGATTGATGCGCCAGCAGTTATAGATATGTACACAAAATAGTTAGAAAACGGGAACTGGCAGATGCCAGCATTTAGTATTCAATCGTCAATACCAAACTTACAATAACTTGAAACAGGCTTTTTTATATCGAAAACTTAGAGAGCATGGTGGATAGTCTGTCGATGAGTTAAGAAAGGTCATTAGGTCTAGGGAAGGAGATCGGCTTTTAAGTGCCGATTCACATTGTGTTTATCAGTTTACACGTAACTGCAAACAGAGACACATAGGCAGAACCGAGAAATGTTTGATCTCTAGAGTGAAGGAACAGTTGCCTAAATGGGTGCAGAGCTCCGTATTAGATAAGAACGACAATGTCGTTGATACACGCGAGCAAACAACGTCCGCAGTCGCAAGGCACTTCCTGCCCACCGTTATCGACCCAGTTTCCGTCTTNCGTATTAGATAAGAACGACAATGTCGTTGATACACGCGAGCAAACAACGTCCGCAGTCGCAAGGCACTTCCTGCCCACCGTTATCGACCCAGTTTCCGTCTTCTAACCGGTTTGTTCAAACATCTGACGGAAGAGAACTGTTTTAAATTATAGATGTATTTTCTTCCCCTTGTAAGTGGTGAATGCAAGTTTTGTTCATATATTCATGCGTCATTTCATGCTCAGTCATAGGGGTTTTCGATAGTCTGAGCTAGAAAAGCCATGTCTGTGGTATAGAACTGAAGATATTTCTATACATACACAAATATTCGTGTATAGATATGTAAACACCGAATGATGGTACAGGCTTTTGCTACTTCCTGTAAATCAAAATAACATTTTGCCAACCAGGCATTGTCGGAGTAAGCTGCAACTTATTTTCAGGGTTTAAACGCTCAACAACACTTGTGTTGTGCAAAGAATCTATACGTTTTGTAGGTATATTTAATAGAACAGCCCTTATTTCTCTCTCTAGATCGTCTGCAACGCGCTTCGGTAAGTGCTTTGTCATCTGCTGATGATCGATCGAAAGTTGCAATTTACAAAGTGTACACACGCAATACTCCACTTCTCAGCCAGTCCCTGACAAAACGAGATAACATTCATTAGTGTCCCATGCTTTAAAAAACCAATCGTGCACATTTTCAATGTGATCGATATTTTGGTTTCGGCATACACCTCCTTGAGACAAATGTTTTGATAATTGAATTAATAACTTCATAGTATATGTGATGCACATACCATTTACGTACACTCAGCCCTGATTTCCTTGCTTGCTCAAGTTTCTGAGTCGCCTCGCCCGAGATATTACTACTCTCTTCTGGTTTTGGAACTAATTCCTGCGTGCGATGCGTTAATGCCACCCAGTCTGTCCTATGCACAATCATGTCCAACAATTCATGCTGATCGTCTTGACATTAATATGAGATTAATATGCGAACGCTGTGTAGCCGGACATAGTAATAATCAGGTCATCTTGTTTTTGACTACTTTGCCTGATATAGTGCTCATCTGGAAAAAACTTTGATTTATCACAGCAGTTATCAACTCAAATCAAAAAGTACAACCACTTCTACTGGTTATCGTAGTAAAAGAACCAACCGTTCCATAGATCGAACATATCTGACTTTACTTTATATCTGATAAATACTGCGCAATTAGTGTGTCAATGATTGTACATTTAGGATATCGTTCCGGCAGTCAATTTGAACAAAGTAATGGCCTGTCTGTGTAATTGTTTCCGTTATCTGCGGACGTCTACTAAGAGTTTCAAGTCAAGTTGGAACCATTCGTGTTGTACTAGAAATAACGTGATAGCAGTTGCCGATAACAGTTTAAACTGTATTCGGACCAATTGAAGGTGCAATATTCAATTGATCGATAAAATATGTTTTAGAAGAGAAGCCAGAACACGAAAACTGGTGGATGCACGCATTTTGTATTGACTCATTAGCACCAAATTTGCAATAACACGGAGGGTTTTTATAGCAAACAACTAGAATGGTGGATAATCAATAAGAGGGTTAGGATGGGTCATTAAGTCCAGGGAAGAGTCAAGTTCATGAACAGTTGTTTCTAAGCCCAGAGAGCTGATATGGGTCGATTGTTTGCTACTGTTTCAGTAAACCGTAAGAATCTCAAGTTAGAATAGGGGGTTCTGAATGCACAAGATGGTGGTCAGGATGTTTCTAGCGACGAAAATACTGGCTCCTAATGCGTTTCACAAACATCACCATTCTCCGGTAACACAGGCTTCTGGACCCATTTTGGTAGATTTTCTCTCATTTCGGAGCTCAAGCATCTATCGGTTCTGCCTATGTAACTTTCTTCGCAGTTACATACAAATTGGTAACCATAGTGTGAAGTGCCAGCCCCAGGCTGATCTTCTTTGACTGAAACCACTGATAGCTTCTGAGTCCGAGCGATTACATGGAGTTCACCTGCATTGGACGTTCGTTTAATTGAATTTCCCGATCGCTGTGTTTTCTGATGCATGATATAATTACCCTTAAAATGCACCTTTATGTAGACCCTCTTTTTCTCTACAGCGACCACCTTTTCAGGTTGTACTTTTTTTCCACCGTGCCTGTCTACGAATCTTTTGGAGTAACCATTTGTTTATGGGATAGAAGCAATCAGATCCAGTTTTTCCGCAAGGCTGTCTTGCGTCGTGCGAAGAGAGTAATCACCAGTATTTTTAGGGTTGCACCAGCGTGAAGTTACTGAAGTTTAGGCATTGATCCTACAAACAATTCTTATAACCGAACTGTTTTCCATACGAATTAGGATATTTGGAAACGTCAGACCGTTCACAAGCAACATTGAGATTAAGATAACAACTATTCATACGTTGCAACAGGTCGTGTATCACCCGTCTGGATCGACATGACGCTTATAATGTGACCATTTTAACGTGAGAATTCTGCTAAGTTGGAATCTAGTTGACATCCTACGGTCACTCCGTCTATCTGACGGTAGGAATGCTCGAGAAACTGAGAACTGACCTTCCCAGTACAGGGCAGCAAAGTTTCCCGCAATAGGTCGATGGAAATCGGCAGCGAAATGTGATTCACTCCAATGAGCTCAAAAATGTGGTCAATCGTTTCATGCAGCGGAACATTTTTGAGCAGTGACTGACCTTCTACTAAACTCAGTTCACAAATCGGACCCCGTGACGATATGAGATGCAAGGGTTTCATTAGTTTCTGTCGTATGACAAAACATGAATAACGAAGTGTACATCAGAGTGACCGAAGTACGCAACTGCTGTTGTCAATGGTTGGGTATCGTCATATAGAACGGACTTATTACCATACCATATCATGGTGATATGCTGCTCCGGAAGAAAAATTGTGTGTTGAGTTGTTTTATCGTTCAGTACATACAACAGTCATACCTAAAAATAAACAAAATAGGAATATGAAAACCGCTTTTGACAAAATACATTTTTTGGGCAGGAATGTATCGTGTTTACTAAATGCATATTTCTTGATAGGAGAAGTTTTGGAAACAACATTCAAACGACGCGAACCTTTATAATCGTAACTTTCAAATCCGTCATGATAACAAAACGTTGAGGCATTGAGTGATATCAAAAATGGAAAAATAACAGGGAATTTCAACGAGATCCTGAGGTTACGTAGCGCATATTGTACACTTTCACTGTGTTGATAATGGAGTTTAAGTGCTGTATTTGTTGTGTTGTTTCGTCGTAAGTTCTTCATGTTTTTGTTAAAGAGCACAGACGTAAAAAAGCGTTTCTTTGGAAAGAGCTGTCTTATATATGATACCGCCGAAGTGAATGGGCCGAAATCAAGTTGTTTATTAGGTGTCTTGAGATTCAATTGGCTTTGGTGAAGCCTGACGAGAGGTAAAGGACACTTCCTATGTGGTGGTAAATATAAAGCTCGAGATCCGAAATTGGCTACACTTTCTCGTCCGCTTATCAAGATTTGAAACAACATTCTACCTTCAATGAAGCAGAAAAACTTTGTTTCCGAGTTGAGTTTACACGGATTTACGTCCGTCACTGACAGCCTAGTCAAAGGACGCTCCGTGAAGTGCGACAACAGCGAATGACTTACTCTTAGCTTTGGTGCTTATTTTGATAGGGCACGTATTCGTGCAACCGACAAACACAAGTAAAAAGGTTTAAAACAAGCATTATATAACCAGCTTGATGCTTCTACCTGGATTTTCATTTTCGATATTTGAGCGCAGAGCACTTATTCACGTGGTGGCGTCATTTGTCAGAACAACACAGTGCGTTGTGTGTTTGATACGATCGGTTTATAACATGTGATTTATAATCCGGTTGTGTTGATGCCAACTTCAACATAACTCAACTCCATTCCAGATTACTGACACGTCGGTGTGACCACAAGAATTTTGTTTATTCACAATTAACAGCACATTTCTTACAGTTTCAAGTTAACTGTATGAGAATAAATCTCTTTAGGTAAGTTGACACTAACAGTTCTAACATCAAAGTTTTTGCTAATCTGAGTGTTGTACTACGGTTCATAACGGTTCAGAAGCAAACGCATCTGATTTGTTCGCACACCATTCGGTGGAAGTTCACTTCATAACACTATTGTCTACTAACGCATGTACTAATAGTTCGCCAGTAGTAACGAAGTCCATTCAGTACTTTTGCTCATTACACAGCAGTGGAAGCACCTATGCGTTTCAACAATAACCTACTGTAGTCATAAATAAAGCAGGACAGCAGAAGTGAGTTGTTCTGATGGTTACTATCAGGTTAACTCTAACAAAGTTACTCCGATAACAATGACCAGGTAGGTAAGAAAATCAAGTTTTGGAGGCTGCAGTCGAAATGCCTGCTATTAGTCACACAATCATTGTTACAAGTTGTGTGTTTGAGTGATCGTATGCTGAAGGGCGTTCAATGTCCACGCGAGCATTACTGGACAGCCATTCTACGCGAAGGCTACTGTGCACAAATTACTTCACCCAAAATGTTGTCAGGAGTGCACATCTTTAAATTCGTACGTGGCAGGCATCAGAGAAAGCTCTGCTTTTGATTAATCCGGACAGATCATCATGAGATCTCTCCGCTGTACACGCTTCATTGAAATGGACTGTCTTCTCTGTTGCCTTTTCAATGCGCATAAGATATATTTGGCCGATGGTATTGAACTTCTTGGTGAGTTCACTACTTTTATCGGGTTACGACTCAACTCCTGTATGTATGAATTCAGTAAAAAATAATGTCGAGATTCCGAATGCTGAACGCCAGTAAGAATTTTCGCATCGAATTACACAAATCTAGCCTCTGCACGAAGAAGTTAATCGCGTGGGTAGTAAAATTCCCTCGGTTGACGATAATTCGAATTCAAAGTTTGAAGCGTTGTTTGTGGTATGACCAATGTATGTCGCTGGATATGAGCAAACAAATGAGTACACACAACAGCTGGTTGCACAACATGGAATATTGTCTGAGTTGTGACTTGATCTCACGTTTTATGTGCTAAATCAAAAACGAAGCTTCATGCAATGCCTGAGGGTTACAGCGGTAAAGATCTGCACCCCTAACACTTTACAAACTGAGTTAGACTTTCTGTAAGAAGTGTTCTTGCAGAATGGCTGCCCAGTGCATTTCATTCAGAAGCCGATACGGACGGTAGAGTTGAAACTTAAGCCACCCTCTGTGAATAATAAGCTTGCGTTTATTAGCCTTTCTTGTAAAGGAGATCCCATGGACGAAGTTATCTCAAGAAAGCTCTCGAAGTTAGTCGAAATAACCCACCTTGCCGCTCAGACTTGCGTGAGTATCCGTTCAACACCGGTTATGTCACAACTCAACGAAAACTTCCATTTCTGCAACCAGCTGTTGCGTGTGCTTATTTGATTGTTCGTGTCGATCAGCATATATCGGTCATACTTCAAGGCAATTTTCCGACAGAGTGCGTGAACGTCATCCTGCATCGTCAATCACTGATGTGAGTAAAGCTATTTCACGCTCAATGATTGCTCATTTGACCGACTCTAATAATCCTTTCAGTAAGAAAGATGCTTTGCAGATGGTCTACCGAATGCCAAGGAACCGATCGAAAATAATGAAATTCTGAATGTTGATCATTGCCGAGGCCGCTAGTATCTGACTCCGCAACCCTGACCTTTGCGCTCGAAGGAAGTTCATGCAAATACTTATTCTCTCATGGCTCACGATCAGTCAAACTCATAAGTTGGAACAGTAAATGCGTAACTGATAACAAACACGTTGTCCGTGACCTCTTTTGACCGTTCTGCTGATTCACTTCGGTTACGTATTCATTTTTATTGTATTAAATTAGCCTCATGATCATGTACAGAAAACAAGTCTCGTTCGTTATCTTGTCTTTGTGAGTAACCTACTTAAACTTATCTACCCAAATTCTTCTGGATTTTTCAAAAATGTGTTTTAAAAAAGGTTCTGCCGCTTTCTTTTAGACCTGGTAAATGGTACAGATTTGAAGTGTACGTCACCATACGTGTTAACTGGTCAACCGTCTTCATGGTTATTCCCGGAACGATATTCCTCCCTGAAACAAATTTAACGGACAGACAGTTTTCGCCCACCCAGAAACATTGCAACTCGTTTGAATATTCTAATTCTGTAGAGCAGTACAATGCGCAAAGTGCATCTGTTGGTTGAAGTGTGCCGATTTTCTGACATCGTTGTGTTCACTCCGCACTCAAATTTATTATATGGAGTAAACAATGTATTTTCGCTGTTGTTCAGCTCATATCGCAAGTAGCACTGAAACTAAAAGTGCACTGTGCGAACTTTGGCTCTGTTGGTCATCCTTAAGTTAAGTGGACAGCTACGTGTTCAATTCTACTGAATCTCTTTACGAACATATCATTTTTGGTTGCGATTCCCTTAACTAACAGATATAGATTAGCATTCTTGATTTCAAAGCATGTATTGCAATAAGGTTATTCTAGAGTTAAGACTAATGTTTCATGAGGCATTTGTCGTAAAAGAGATTCAAGTGGACAGTGCGTTTTTACTGAGAAAAACCAGGCATAAATTTACGCGAAAAGTAAAATGTTTAACCGTTCAAAAGGAGCATTGTCAGTGAGTTGTGTTCCAGTTGCCGTCAACCTGTCTTTTGTGATAACGTTCTACCTCTGAATGCCTGTACGCTTATGTGCCGGTTAATATTTGGAAAGTTATCACCTAGCGGTCACGAGCTAGACACATTCATAGTCCGTACACTCATTTCTCATATTCATATCACTTTTGGCAGTCCTCGCACAAACGAAACTTTGGCTTTGGCTAACATCTGAATGCCAATGCAGTACCTCTTAGTTTGTATCCATTTGATCTCTAAAACAATTTCACTTGACAACCTCGTTCTACGTCCGCTCGTCCAAACTACGGGTCTACTCCGTGGTTCAGTTGTGCGCAAAAACACATTCTTGATGAACAAAATGCACAGAATAGAGTGGAATTTTAGTCAAGGATGATTTAACTTAAACTAGCAGTATTAAAATTTATATAATAAATTCACATGTGAACACGATAGGATCGTTTGCACAAATGAATATGACACAATAACGACAGGAACGCTGCTAAACTTTTTGTTTTCATTTGAACTGCAACTTGACGAGTAACCTATGGATTTTAGAACATGATATGTGGATTCAAAAATGTGCTGGTCAAACAAGAGAACCGACTTCTTTCAGTCGTGCATAAAACAGCGTGATGTTGAGTATATACAGTTTATAACAGTTTAACAGCACTTGATTTGTCTCCTCATTTTTCTAACTAGGAGTGTTTTGTTTGTGAACAAACATCTAATGTTTTGGTGATTCAATCGTTTTGAAAAGACGACTGGTCAATTGGAAACATTCTGTTTATGAACGCTAGGGATGCTCTCGTTATGTAGACGGCGCGCCACTCCCTTTACAGGTCACAACGTGATGGACAATCCATCTCTCCAAAATTGAAAACATTTGTGATGGACCGCCCTGAACTTTCGGATTGACGTTTGCTTATATTTGTTTGCTCCCATTGAAAAATGTGACTCAGTCTGTGCATTCTGTCACTGTAAATGACGTAACGCAGTGCGCCAATTCACTTTGAATATCTTTATGATTTTTTTTAACGAATTTTGTTGTTTAATCCGTGGAGTGAAAAGCAAAACGGAAACTGGCTCCTACTGTGTAAGTTTTAGCTGTCAAAACATTATCTTGTATTTAAAACTGGTAAATTTAGTTTTCGATGGAGGCAGTTGAAGTTCCGGCAATTTAACCATCGTCCTCAACCTCTAAATAAGTATTATTTACTAGTAAAAGAAAGAAATAGTGTTACACAGCAAAGTTTACCATGGCATTCACAAATGCTCGCGGCCTGACTTTGAACCGTTCATTCAGTGCATATGTATTCCCTCTCTATCACGGACACCATTCACACCAGTCCACACTTTCCAACTGATTATGAACATGTATGTGTCCGTTACGTAGATGGCTTTTCGAGGGCTGCCGTATCCAGCGGATACCTGAGATTTGGTGTTATGTTCATTTGTGACCGTACTCGTAAACGTTAAAAAAATGAATTTCGACCGTTGTGATATATAGTCAAAAGCATCAAAGGATGGAGATTTCGTGTGTTTTCTTTCTGAAAAATCCAGTAATTTTGAGAATGCGTAGATTCGATATGCTCCGACATGCTATTCCAATCTGGTCTATAATTGTTTTCCTACCATTCAGGTTACTGTCAGTTTATGGGATATTCCGGTGTTATGTACGTGGTGTTATCAATGCTCTACATCAAATTGATTTCAGATATGTTGCACCGGGTTTGCCGTTCGTTCTGGAATAAAACAGATTCATCACCACAAATACAAAAATTGATAACAGGTGTGAATATTTCCAAACGTGAAGGAAAAATATAATCTGTCTGACCTCCTTAAAGTTGGTCTTATCAAAGTTTTGGCAAACACGCGAAGATTATTATTGACGTTATTATTTTGAATATTTGAGAAGTGATAACATTTGTAACTCATGGTGTACACGGCTGTCCCATGAACTGACAAAATAATCGCAACCATTTGTGTATTTGTTGCAAAATTTGGTCGAACATTTGTCAACTATTCCCTTAGTATGATTCGCCAAGATCTGTCAAAGAATAGATTGCAACAGGTGCTCATCTCAATTTTTGCTACATTACAGCGGCTCTAAAATTCGCCATGCTCCTAAGTTCTTACCAGAGTTTTTACATTAGTAATCTTCGGCAGACTAATGGGAAAAATTTTGAACATTTCTTTTAATTTTACATTTTCAGTACGTGTCAATATGTCTCAATATTTCTGTAACAATTTGGAGCTGCCTTGTGTTACTATTCACATGTACCGCATGTAATACTTCCCGCCGCCAAGGAAGAATGCAAGTTGACTTAAAACTGCCAAGATCTATCCCGCTGCGTAGTAGCATTCAGTCCAGATATCTGTCAAGCTGGGTGGATAAAATTCAAGTAAGCGAACAACCGTTTCATGGGATGTTCTCGAATCAAGAAGTCTGTCTCGGGAAATTGGTAGCCGACATTCTCGAACCTACAACTGTTTACTACATCAGTGGAATCAACTTTGGTTTTCATGATCACACTGACAAAATATCAAAGTACAGACAACAGTCACGGCGGTCAAGAAACATCACTGTTTTAAGAAGCGGCGTTTGGACATTTCACTCCTACCCTACAGAGTTTGGTTTGGGGTGATTTTCATTTTTAAAAAAAAATAAACAGTAGCCTTTTGAAACCCTTCCGAAGTTAACTCTCAATCAGATGTTGTTCCGACTGTAGTTATGTAAAAAGGGCTTTCGGAAGATAAAAACTGGGCAAAATATATAGAACCAACTGGGAAGAAACGTGTTTGGTGACCGGTAATTTCAAAAAAAGAGTGGTAGCAACTTGATCTTAAATGTTTCCTTATGCGTTGCGCATCAAGGCCCAGAAACTATTCTCCTTATTAATCTGAGGATAAGCAATGGAGTAAGCGCCGTTTGGTCACCACCATCTGACCATCTGACCTCTTCATTCATTAATACCCGGGGTTTGTTACCATGGACGATTCGGAGCGTAGGCAATAGTGGTGGCATTTCGTAAAATGTTTGCCAAAACGCGCACTAGCGCACCAATATCAACATAGGCAACTTGACCGACAATCACGAACAACTTTTACTCCGCCTAGTCAACCTGTTAAGCAAAACCCTTACCGTTTTGGTTTTCTGGGGTACGAACGCATAATATATATATATATATATATATATATATATGTATCCGAAGCGAGGAGCTAGCCCAACAGTAGTAAGGATTCAACCCCACCGTATGATGCCGCGTGCTTCCTGTCCGATACTTAGTGCAAATTGAAATCCAACAACCAGTTGGTGGTTTTATTTTGTTGTTGTAGATTGACTTTCAATTGTTCACTCTCCTGGCCATATGCCCATGAAACCCAGGTAGGTATTTTCTCACTCGGCAACTGGATTAGCCCTAATTACTGTCTCCTTGAGTTTTCACCATATTTCCCACAACTACTATCAGTTTTACTTGTCGTACTGGCTGCATAGTAAGAGAAAATGTTTACAACCCGTTTATGAGAAGTGTAGTGGAATGGTGACTTTGCTGTGTAATTTGGCCAAACACTGAGGTATAGTGAATATTGAATATGACTCGATAAAATGGAGAGCCTGACACCATGGAAACGTGTTTTTGTTGATGTCTTTAAAGTATCAACTTGCAATCACCTTCTTGATCCACGTTCCCAAATAAAAACAGTATATTAGGCATTTAGATTTCACTTTAAAAAATTATTTGCAGTGGTCTGTTCAATTTAATATATTTTTCCTTTTTGAAAAGACCCAAGCTTTATGTTAACTTTTAAGAGTCTTTAAATGAATCCAAGCATAAACTCTTTTGTTGATGCGCATGCACTTCCTTCTGGTTTTGATGTCCTACGGTCCTCCTTCCAAGTCTTCTAACCGATAATTTCCAACTTTTCTCTAGGTCCAAGAAACAATTATCTAGATAGGGCTTTATTCCAAGTTATATTCACATTGATTGTGTAATGGTCCAATGTTTTGATGCTTGCCTGTACAATGTTGTCCGATTTATTCCACTCCCTTCGTCCTGAGCTTTACTAATGTATAACCATATCCTCAGATCAGTCCAAATTCAAATTTGCTCAAGCCCCTAACCGTGCATCCGCTTTACCCGTTGCCCGTTAATTTGCACGGTTGTTTAAATTGGTCGCGAGAAATTGCGAAGGAATTTATCCTGAAATGAAATCAATATTTTCATTAGATATTCTGTCTGACATAGATTATCTATATGAAAGATGAATATTTATTCCCAAGAGTACACAAACAATACCTTCAATTGTTGATTACTGATTACTTATGGCAACACAACGGACTGTTTTCAGAGATTCGAAAATCCGTCTTCGAGCTGCGGGCGAATCTTTGTAGTCTGTGCGACTTGAATCATACAATTTCGGAATTGCCTGAGTGCAGTCTGACAATATTGTGCATGAGCAAACAGCATTAGAATGTGGTGATTGGAATTGCCCCGAAAGATTCTGATTGTCAGCAATGCGGTTGAAGATTACTCAACATAGCAACCATTGAACGATCACGGATGCCACAATGCACGAGCGGGAGCAAAATATTTATGACTTAAAGTTCTACGTGAACAAATATATCAGTGTAATTATCATCGAAAAGTACAGTCCATATTGCATGTGCATGCGAAAGATCGCATTCTGGATAGTCGGGGTTTGGATGAAAATATCTGAAAACTGGTTTTTCCATCATATTTATTCGTCCAGAGAAAACGGTAATTACCGCTACTCATGTTCGCAAAACTGGATCAGTTAAATTTAGGCATTCACTCTGGCTTGTGATTGTTGTCGATAGCCAGACAAAACAGTTTTAACCGCTTTGTGGAATATTATTCCTGGATGCAAGAACTCTTACACTTTTGCTAATATTCGACGTTTACAGAAAGATTATACGGCGCTGAGGTAGACGGATCACCGTCTTACCCACTGGTGCCGAAGTCATTCCACGCCTACAATTATGTACTTCCAGAAACCCACAGGGTGAAATTAGAGCAAATCTTCAGAGACTTGGAATTTTTGATCCTATTCTCACCTGTTGTGCAAAAAATTTATTCGGCTTGATAAAAGACAACGTGTGTGCACAGTTTTTCATGCTGGAGTTGATTCGTGCACGGAAGAAAGTTCAACTCATTTTACAGTGTTATTTTGCGATGTCAAACAGGAACTTCTGTTCACCCATAGAACTGTGAAGCAATTTTTTGAACAGAAAATATTTACCTACATTTCAACTTTTGTTTTCCCATTTTGGTGACATACACCTGGTAAAAAATTAACAACGTATACGCGAGACCCCAGAGAATTTGATCTGAAGCAATGATAATGTGTAATCTGTAGTAAAAAGTGAGGCTGCTAGCTTTGTGCTTTGTAGATTGAGAAGTAAGAGTGACGTAATCGAACAGCTGGATAGTTGCAGGCCAGATAATGCACCAACAGTGGTCTGCTACATCACGGAAACTTTGTTTTCACGCAAGTTTTACGATCAAAGATGATAAAATTAGTGGTTATTTGATTAGACTGTTGTCGCATTCCCGCATGGAGTCTTGAATCTCCCGTTGTCAACAGCTTAGTTTGTATGTCCTTTTTCATAAAAAAGGTTGGTCACCTTCTCATTTAATCAAGTGAAAGCCCAAAGCAACCCATATTACGGAGTATTGATTCGTTTTTAACATGTTTCGCGGTCCGCTTCTGTTGTCTCAGGACGCAAGTGCCGTACATAGACAGGTAGTGGCAACTAGAAACCATATAACTTGGACGTCAATGGTTGCAAGTTAGGCTGCTTACGTACCTCTCGATCAGTCCTATTCAAATCATCTCAACGACATTCACGAATTAACTATAATAACACAACTGAGACAAAAGAAGATTCACGTACAACTGCCTTTTAATGACCAGTGCAGTGGGCAGCAAATAGAATTATTAATAACTTCGGCGAATCGAAGCCGCCGAACGCAGTCGAACCAAGAAGCCTGTCGACGCCACTTCGCATTGAATCCACCAGTGCGTAAGCAATCGCAGAAACAACTGCACAGACAAACCTGACAACAGTTCGACCTTTAGGATGAAAAAATACATGCGTGAATGGGTGCAGAATACTGTGCTACCGAGGAACTACAACCTCACCGAAACGTAAGCAACCGGCATCTGTTACCACCAGGTACTTCCTGACTGTATGTCATGCTGCTGATCCGACTTGTACAGTTAAAACCACATAACGTCATTCTGCCCCGAGGTTGTTGCGAGTTTCCGCGATGTTTGCAATTAGCAGACGAAAGCAGGACTAAGCATTTATTGCACCAAAGTGCAAGGTAATTTGATAGGACTAATCCTGTTGGTCACTGGCTCGTGGGAGCAATTGATGTAAGGCTCATCTTAAGTTTTGCTCACTTTGGTTCTCAGGATGAAGAATTTCGGTCTTTTCGCACTTATTCGATAGTCCGTGTGAGATGCACTTATATATCACTAGTGATATACACCCTTGCATTATATGTCTGTTTTTTGTTCATCGCAAGCAACAGTGTGTCATAGAATGTGCGAGTCAAATTTGATCATTTTAAAAACAGATTTATGAATCAGGCACTACAGCGTCCAGTGCACTGTTATGGTTTGCTTTGATAACATCCGTTATTTTGCAACTAGATTTAGGCTGCAAACGAGTATGTTAGAATGTATGACGATACTAATTAGTTGTATATGTACCGAGGCTTTCTCTTTTTCAGCTGATCACACAATATATGCATTAACACAATGTTCTCTGGGCTCTCTTACTGCACCGTTTCTTTCGCTCTTTAAACAACGGTAGTTGACTGCAACGGAATGCCATCCTCAACAGGCTACAGGAAAACAAGACTAAAGTCAGGTGGTCGGTTCGTGCACATGTCACCTACACAGTCTATCGAGTTTTAATACAGTTTCCACTTTGTGTCATTGTAATATGTCGCCATGAGAGCAATCAGCGGAGTATAAATGCTCCGTAAACCGGTGATTTTATCCGTTTAATTTATTGAATACTGTGATAATCTGGTAACCTTCCGTTCAAACTCTGTCGGATTGGGTATTTCCGCCATGCTACGTTAACTGTTCTGACGCTGTTTGTGAAAAGTTCGTGAAAGAAGCTGTACAATGAATTCAGTTGCAGTCTGGTAAACAGATTATCTGCGTTTTTGACGCTTATGCACAGTTCGTTCAAACTTCAGTTGAGGTTTTAGATGAGACCCAACTGCGAAAACTCAAGACTCTGGCTGGATCCCAACCAGCGACAGATAAAGCATGTATGATTCGATTCCAGCTGAAGCCCTGACTTTTCACAGTTGGGTAATAATTAATGTCACAAATCTGACAAACTACTTATCTGTTACGTTCATCGGAGTTAAACAGTTTTTACGAATCGCGCATTGGCATTTGGGCTATCACATCTAACCATTGGACGGTTGGTAAAGTAGTCTCGAATTTACCATTACAAAAAAACATTTTTGTCTTCGTTTAGCTGATGATTATAACTCAGTTAAACCTGTCTTCATCAGTGAATTTCCTGAACTCACAGTCCGTCGAAAATAGGTCGTCACAGTCAGTGTATCAAAAACTCCCAATGGTGGTTTTCAAATAATCCCGTATGTTTCCTGCTGTTTATACGCTGCTTGTAAACGTAGGTAAGCACTAATGGTTTTGCAGGTAATGTAATCGCCCAACGGACAGTATTCTTGTAAAAATTGCACCTTAGAAAAAGTGCAGACCGCTTGAAAGCAGGTGGGAAACCAACATTGGGTAACTGAATCGATATGAAAACAACATGCTAGTTGCTCTGCATAGTCAAACCAGGTGTTGTTCTAATTTGACATACTTACAGATATAATTTACTAGGTCAGAAAGTCCATATAGTCCGTTTAGTTAAAGGACACGTCACAAGTTTACTTCTACGGTAAGCTGTCTGAAGAACGAATGGATTCATATATTGCAAATCTTGTTGCATTGTCTCGCACGCAAACTGTCGCTAAAAAACAATGCTTGATCACCTCGCAAGCAGCATCTAAGTGGAATAAAAGTTGATCAGCCGGGTTTCTCGGTTTTGAAGAATATCTTCTGCATTTAGGCAGTACGTCTGCTTTACATTCATACACATTTTATTGTTTCATTAGGCGGGAAGCTTTATTTGGAACCACTTATAATGGATTCGAAGGCTATAACTTTTTCATTCCTCTCATCATGACATGTTCACGTTAGAAAGTGAAACCCACTTCAAAAAAAACAAAGACTGTATAAATTATTTGCTAGCTGCATTTTAAGAAGGTTTCCTTTTTTCAAATATACTGCCAAATTTCGAGTTTCTGAAACTAGTTTTATTTTGCACAAATGACAATATTTCGATGTACGTTCGCGAAGTGTACGACTCTTCGATGAGTGGTTTCTGGCAGATCTGGTAACTTCTCACCGCCTTCAAGTATACATCTCACAGAATTTTATATAAGGTCTGCTACATTATGTTGCACATTTCGTAAGGCACTTATTTGAGTGTCTTCTCTTGCAGCTTGCCCGGTTTCATCTCATAAATACTCGGATACATAAGCTGTTGCAGGAGGACAGATTTCTGCTTTCCCAGCACCACCGGTGTGTGGGTCGGGAACAACTGCATCACAGGGTATACTGTTCAGAACAAACAAATGAGAGATAAGAAAGTGAATGCCGACATACGGCTGTATTAAGTGTGTACGCTGAAATACAATGGAGCATCAGTTCTGCAGTTGTGCACTGATGGCAGTTTGTCAGAGGAATGATAAGGAAGCCAATAACCGACATGACCTCTTGAAAGTTTGTCAACTGAGCACAGTTGTAACATTTTCGTTTGGTTCTGCTGAGACTGGGAGGTAGGTAGCATTTCTCGATGCGAAAATAATGCTGATGAAGCTGCGATTGCGTTGTAATTTGCTGATTCCGTGACACATTTCCAGCGCTTGCTCCTTTGGCATTCTTGCTGGTTCAGATGGTGACATACAAGCGAACAACTTGGAGATGTGAAGTATTCTGTAGGTAGCGATGAAGCCCCTTCCGAGATGTTTGCATTTCGTTGAGCAATGAAACAATTCTGGCTGTCTTATTGAATGTTGAGTTCTTCAAAGGTCTATAATTTCTTCTGTGGCTTCCGTCTGAACATATCTTGGTATGCTGATGACAGGCCCATTTTCTTGTATTTTTGGGCAACGTCATATTATGGGGGGGACACTCTAGAAGATTCTTCCATTTTAATTGTCGTATGACTAGCGGATCAAAAGGAATGTCACATTGAGAGTAGTTTATAGGCAAATTATTTTGAAACAGACTCACAAGACATAAAAAATTGACGCAAAATTGGTCTGACGAACAAGTAATCCAGTAGAGGTGTTGTTGGCGAGAAATGTCAATACTGTCATATTGCGAAAATAGATTCCAGATGGAAAAAAACTTTGATTATTCTTCACTACATAACTCGTGAAACTGCGTTAATACGGTTCGTTAGTTTTGGATTTGTTGAACCTAGTCTGGTATGTGGAACGATGGATTCATTGAGACCTGTTTGGTTTGCTTTTACGGGACAGTTCTAAGTTGTTTTTTTAGTTTGCCGCATGCAATGAACAAACACGCTGAATTTTATACTGTAATTACACAGAAAATATATGTTTGCTTTTTTTACTTCACCTTGTTTATCTGTTAAATTCTCCTTCCTGATATTGTTTGACACGCTTTGAACTTCACTTGCACCCGACTGTTTTAATGAGCTCATTCTGCGCTGACTCGTGCCTACTTGTAGACTGGTGTTTTTCGTAACTCTATTTTAATCGCATTTTGATGGATAAATCCTGTTGATTTATTTGATAATCATGGTGAGAGGACAATTTTTGTGATTCTGTCAACAGTACCTGTCAACGATACTCTTTTCGACAACTTCTGCTGACGGGTTTTGGACTTGGAAGATAGTGGTGTTAATCTGATCACGCGAATGGGCGTTATTGCAATCGTCACGTCCGCTTTGTTGAGGGAATTATCGTGAATCGCCTGGAAAAATTTATTAAGTCGTTTATTTAGTGCTTCAATACAATATATCTATTTACATTATTATTATTTCAACCGTATCATCCAATTTTTATGCTCCACTGGCTCGAAGTAACTCACCGCAACTAAGAGCAGAACTAGCATGTATGTATGTTTTGGCGCGAACTCTTTTCAAGACAGCGGTTAAGCTAACCCATGAAATATATAGGTATACGCTTGCTTATACCGTGGATGATACAATTATCTACATTAACTAGTCAGTGCTTTCAATGTTAATCACAAACTAGGGGTCGTAATTGCTGCAGTTCGTGAAGTTAAAGTGAATTTTACTTTCTGGATGGGGTTCACACAAATTGCAAGATTTTATTCACGACTGGGTGTTTGGCAACCTGCTATTATGTACTATCCTGCCCACGGAAGCTAGACATGTACAGCAGAATACGCAGGGTTGTAGTGTCTATACGGAAATGTATAACTGCACCGAATGCAATTAAGTTTGTTGTGGAAGAGTTCACAATAGAATGAGAACGCTTGTAGGTATGCTCCAAGCAGATCATTGGACATGATAAGTTAGTGTATTTCCACAATACAGTTCATCACAGTGGCACCTAGTATTGCCCACGAGGTTATCATAAAATTAAAAGCAGTGTTTATCGTATACAAATATCCCGCCATTAAAAGAACAACAGCGATTTGCGATTATTATTACGGACAACGTTTTAGAGTTCGAAGGCATTTCAGGTCTCGCAAAAAAACAACCATTCGTGATACATCCACTTCAGCGACACATGTTGCATGAGAAAGGTTACAGCCGACACTTCGGAAAATGTATCGGCAGCTGTAAAGTTGTTGGTGTAAACTCGAGAATATTTCAAGTTTCCTCTCAAAATGTATAGGAATAAAATAAACGGCATCTGTCAGTTCAATAGTAATTCCTAGTATCAGATAAGTTCTTGACAACAACCTTGGTGGTCTAGTCAAAAACAGACTAGGTCAGGTGCGTCCGCACTCATAAGTCAGGAACGCTTGCAGATGCTGGATTATATGAGCCGATGGAAAGGCAGCCAAACTCCCAATGGCCTTTTATGCGGGAGATTGAACTTACATCTTTACCTTAAGAAAGGTTGAATGAACTAGAAAGGTGCAACCAATGCAATATTGATATTGATAACATCAGTCGTATATCCTGCGATACAAAAGCATTTGTGATAGAAGAATTATGAACTTCACACTGACATTGGTTCAAATACCAATTCACGCATATTTACACGCAGTAACCGTAGATTGGTTTTTCTGCAAGGTCAGACTGCTCAGCCTCAACGTTGCCTCTAAGAGGCATAGATCAATCGATCTCTAATAAAGATGGGTGTCATCGCTGCTGATACTTCTCATCAATGCACAATAAATTAAAGACTACGAAAGAATAGTGTCAACGTTTCTAAACTCAGCGGGATCACGTGAAGCCCTTGTGTCCTTTAATTTTTGCAATAGTGTTTCTCCAAGTTCGAATAAGCGTTTAGGGCTGACGTGAATATGGAGTAAGGTTGAACCGGATGGACGCACGAGGATGGAACGAAGTGAATTCTAAAACATGAGTAACAATCACTCAGTTTAATCGTAGATTGCTTTTTCATTAGTTTAAGCTTTCTACATTATTTCAGCTAACTGCTATACCTCACTGATCGTACTCACAGGCGATGAATAATCACTTGGGGATGGCTTATCTAAAAAACGCCATTATTGTGGGTGATACCCCTTTACAAACACGTTGGGACAATAAAATTTTACGCAACTTAATCTCTTGATTACCGCACGGATTCAAACATCTCCTATTTGACACTCTGTGTTAGAATTCTATTTTATAGCGATTAATAAGTTAAGAATCTTTACAATCTTTGTAATAGTACGCCACATGGTTGATCTTTGAGAATTCTGTGTTTGTATTTAGTTTCTATTCTGCCGTTGCACAACTCCGTACGTGGATACTGTTGTTTCAATACATACTTGCCATTCTAGACTGAAGAGGACAGATTCGAGGAAAAGAACAACTGACAAGTCGTTGGTGTAGTATTAGTTGATTAGGACGCTTGCACATCTAAGCTTTGCCAACGTCACTGGTTCACCTATACTTCATGAGTTCATTTGGATTATTAGAACACAAACATTCATAGTAAGACAGCGACGTGATCGCTTTCCAGTTTTGGATGCCTACATATGGTGCGGCCATACGGTACTGACACTTGTGAAAGATATTTGTAACACCCTTATTTACGGACCTCCTAGGAAGTCTGTTTGGTTTGGTCGTGTCTGCCTGCGAGGTGTACACATCATGCGGATGCACATGGTCATCTTGGCTGGGATAAAAATGCAAATCAGCCTCGGTGTATAATGCTTAGGAGAACACCCATCATACACTGATAGAAATGGAGTATATGTAAATAGGCACATTGGTATCGCGCTGAGATACACGAAGGAGATTCTGTTTTTACCATCGAGATGTTTTAAAATCACCCACAACCATTAGGACTCGTCGTTGGGTGTAGCTAGTGCAACAATGTGAACAGAGATCTTGCAATAACAATTGACGCGTTATTCTTTATTTGGTTCCACTGTTTATAGTTAAGGTTCGGTAGTTATTGCTAGACTGCGTTCGAGTACACTGTTTTTAAAGAAATGGTTTGAAAGCAGTTCATTTTGCAGCTTACAATAACTGTAGTCTTCACGATATATCACACGAATGATCGTATCTGGACCTTTTGTCTAATACTTGCTACTTCAAATACTGAACGTAGAATGGCATGCAAACATTTGTGGCTGAAATGACAAATTTTCGGTTTCTTCTGAACTGACGTCAAATACTTTTCTTTTATTCTATCGGATCGTCGGTGTTCATGAACGACGACGAAATCACTAGACTTAGTGTGATAAAAGAATTAGTAACATAACTAAAAGATGGACTCCTGTATATTTTCACTAACATTAGGTCCGGTAACATAATGATTTCAGTGAACTTGTGCACTCAGGGTTCAATCAGAAATCCATTAGCGAAGTGGTCAACGTGATTTTGCAGTTAAGTAACTAAGGTGCAGTGAAACTTTTCCCAGTTCACTTCAAGGGAAACAACTTGCTTCGAGCCTCTCAACTCTTTCGCACACTACGGGTGTGATTACCCGACTGGACGTGGATTTTGTTTTCTTTGGTTAAGCTAGTGATGCAAGCTGGCATCAGGGTGAGCAAGACACAATGTCGCAGATAATCATGTTACTCCACTATCTACAATGAAAATAAACTGTCACGTTTTAACAAACCCAGACGTTCGGTTCACCGAGAGAATTGTCATTTTAATTTATGCAACATATGTTTTACTGATAATATACAGTCGGGTAGTTGGCTCATTCTCGGACAGGTACTGTCCTACTGGTGAGGCCAGTTTCAGCGTTTTCGGAAATGCGAAAACACCCGTTATATTTGTAACCACCAACCTCGTTGGCCTTTCATTAGTAATCACGAACGACGTGCGCCCGAGACATACACATTAAATTTATTTCACACTTGAAATCACGGCGATGGGTTGGTACCTCTTTGGGTTTCCGGCCAAAAACCGAACGCAGAAGGCTTCCGTGTTTCGTGGTGACCTTGACGTTCCCCACATTCCATGAGAACAGACAATGATTTGACCACTGCCAATGTGAATTAACTTAACTATTTCGCCACTACAGACAAAAAGTTCACTTTTTTAAGAACGGACTTCATAGAAACCTTCGTTTGTGGCACACGCTAAGCAGCAAAATTCGGCACGGTGAGCAGTAACCCTTCCAGGCGCATTTCAGACATGCGGAAAAATAAACGTATGAATCATGGTTTGGGGGTGTCTTAAAATCCGACTTCGGGATACTTCATAAAAGGTTTCTCATAGCAACAGTCTTGCTTGCCGTGCGTTTGCCAACTATTGGAATTACCTACGAAGAGCTGTTAGAGCGGACCCAGGGTGGAACAAACGGTAGAAGGTTGACATCAAGGTGAATGCAGTTTAGCTGACGAACAAAAAGATGCGGCATCTGATATTTTGAAACCTGCTTCTAATGAACGACCTGAAAACCTTTATAGTCAGCGCAGTTTATTCAAAAGGTCTACTCTCAGATTGCCAGCGAACCGGTCCAAACCCGACGTGATAAGGTTTTTGTTCAAACAGATGTGGGGACCTTTAGAAACGCAAGTACTGGATCGTTAAATCATGCCTACTGACTGATAAGACAGTTGTGGAAATATGCCAGCTTTGTGTCGGAATAATACTATATGGTCGCACGGCATGGGTTTCTAACAACTGTCAATACCGTCATCTAACTACCTTCAACAATCGCGGCCTCAGAGAGTTTTTCGGCTTGAAGTGATAAGACGATGTCAGCGAGGAAGATTTTCTGAATTAAGTATTTTAAGTAAGTTGGCCTCGCTCATGCAAATGTCTGAAACACAAGGCCAACTTCTCATGGAAACTGACGGTTGTGACAGCTATATGTCATCTGTCAAGTCCACTTATGCATTCTACCGTAACTGTTTTTCAGCTACATTCAGAGCATTTATCTTTCATGTAGACGAATCATTTACTTACTCAATTGGAAAAACATATCTCAATCAGATATTTTCAGAAGTGGTTTCATTTAATTTCTTACGTTTCACAGCCTGTTCAACTGCCATCAAACGGAGCCATGTATTTTCAACACAAGAACTAAACACTGACGACTAACTAAAGAGCGACCAACTTTGCAAAGTCAGTTCTGTCTATTCAGGAATAAATTCAACCATCACAAACGTAGAATAATAGGACGTTTTGAGAATTTCGATTCCAGATAAGTCTGGATGTTTGGTGGTTAGAGTTAGGGCGTGCCAATTAATTCTGAGCTGGAAATTGAAATTGAAATTAGAATAAAACAAGGCTACAGTTTAGACGTTCCGACGGTACGTCTAAATGAAAGAAACCAATTACTCAGATTAATTTTGTCATAGATCGGAGGGTTTCAGTTAGACGCCACTCGTTAATGGAACTTTTTCAAGGTAGTCATATGATTCCACGAATACCAGCTTTACTTAAATCAACGACTGTAATAAAACAGCTTAAATGTTGGGATGTTAAGTGCAATTAGAATGATCGCTTTTTCACAGCCAGGGCTAGAAATTCGAACACGTACTCGTAAGACATTCGTGTTGATCACTACCCTACTGGCTTCCCACAAGACAAGGCGGAGTACGTGGTCTCTCGACCACTTTCATTTACGTATAACAGTAAGGTTGTCCGACCATCTTGATGGGAGACAAGATCACTGACTGGTTAACTCCACTCGATAACCTTGCGATTAGAAATTCCGCAATAGGTCCAAATATCTGATCTCGTCAAACCTGCTGGGGGACACTTTAGGTTGCTGTTGATGCATATGAGTGCACTGCTGATGATTCCAATTGGGAGATAAATTCGGGCCCGGTGCTTCTGTTTTAAAGAGCTGGCCGAACAGCCTAGTTCAATGCTGCAGCGACTAGCAATGGTGAATGCCATTCAACCTGAAATCAGTAAACTCCTCCACTACTCATCATTCACACTGTTGGCTGCACTCGCTAAGTGGGATGCCTTTATTCTTATCTTTACATAATAATTGGCGCAACGATAACCACTCCAGAATAAAAACAGATACAGGAGATTAGATTTTCCAGAGCAAAGAATTGTAATCCACGAAGATTTTAGTTTGAGGCCATGGCGACCGTTGAAACAAATTCCGCATCCAACTGCGCTCGACCATTCCAAGCAGCTAAATAGTAGTTTCACATTTACTCAAAGTTATAATTGCTAAATCGAAACTACCGAACATTTTGTGAATTACTGGTGAGCATTCAGGGATTTGGTTGACTTTCGATTTGAATATAACTCACATTTGATCGCAGCCTTCGCATTCAGATAGAACTTTCAGTCAGCCTCTTTCGAAAAGAAGCACTAGACTCGAGTTTCGCTCTCATTAGAGCTCATCAGTAGTGCATATCCTTGCCACAACCGGGATTTGAACTCCGGCCATTCCATTCATGAGACAACCGTGTTAACCACTGCGCCATTGACCTCACATTAGGCACGACCGAATTATCAAATCTGAACGCTCAACCACTGTCGCTTGTGAGTAATTGTCAGGTGGGCCAATCGTCTCGAGAGGAGACACAGTTACTGCCTGTTAACTCCAATCGGTAACCCCGCGATTAGGACTTCCGAGACAGGTCGATATCACAGAACTCATTAAACCTGCAAGGCAACATTTTAGATTACTGACGAGTAGTCGGGGATTTGGTTTATTTCCAAGTTGGCCATCACCATTTTGTGAATTCTTTTTGAAAAACTGCCAGTTAGCGCAAAAGCAAGGCCTAACATTGACGTGTACCCAACTCATACGGTAGCAACTAAAAGTAATTTGGTGCAAGACAGCTAGATATATTGCTAAGGCAGCTCAGAGAATCGGTTCGTTTTTAAACTTTTGCAACACATTCTGCGACGTCTGACGAACTGCCGCCAGGTTTTCATCGCATCATCGGTTTGCACAACGAGTTATTACCAATTCCAGTAAAACCCATATTCATGGGCGCAAGCTGATTAAATCGTAATAACCGTTGACACTTGGAGTTCAAACAGGTCCCGGTTTCACGATGGCCGATTTCAAGCGTGATTACATTGCGCACCAACCGACAGAACCGACGAATGGCTGTTGCAGAGTGAGGGAACACTGGCCTAAAGTTGTGCAGAAATCCGTGCTACGGCGAACGGCAACGCTTCTAAACTAAACTAAGCTACCAGTTTCATCAACCGCTAGATACGTCCTGACCATTGGTCACGCAATCGATCCGGCTTGTGCAGTGAGAATTCTGTTACGTCATTCCCGTCCGGGATACACGCAGTTTGTTGAAGCAGTCCCAATCAAAAGACTCATGGAGCTCTCTGTGTTCAGAAAAAAGTATTCAAAAACTTGACCCTTCCATGGAATAAGTGACCTATCCCACCAAACAGCTTGCATGTTATAAAAACAACCGAGTCTTGTTTTTCGCTGGGCGTTGATGGGTCATCGCGAAAACCTTGCATCTACCAACTGAGAAGTTTTAACTGGTTTATTTGAATTTAATTCATATAATTTGCTTGATCGCGGCCACCTCTATAAATTAACTTCACTGTAACATTTAGACCAATCAGAACCCGCCTCAGTTCTGGACTTGAAATAACTTGGTCATCGAGTTTTATCTGAATTTTTAATAGAATAGGCTAAGGGATTCTTAAAATTTCATCTGTTTATTGATTTAAAAAAGTTTCAATATTTTAGTTTCACACGTGTGTGTGACTGAAATTAGGACAAAAAGTGAACTGTTAACCTTTTTACTTTATCTGTGTTATTCACATCTATAAACAGGACAAAACGTGTTGCATACTTCTGGAACTGATCACAAATGAAATATGATAAAGCCATTCACTATTGAACGACCACGAAGTGCGTTTTGTAGATGCCCTTTTTCACATTTGCAAAGCCAGTCAGTTTCATACGAGATGGTAAATAACTAAGAACATAACTAACTTCTAGTTATATGTTGAGATTCAGATGGATAAACAGGGAATATGTGCCAAAACACAAGTATGAGAAGAGTCACTGGAAAATCAGGCAAAACATCGTAACTGGAGTGAAGCTGAAACCACTGTTGAGTTTAATAAAACCTGTCCGTTATTTTCTCGTGAAATTGACGCTTACAGATCATTAATTTTTTGCAAACGGAAATCTGACGGATTAGCGGTTTTCTTTCTCTGTAGTAATCGGAAAACTGAACGTTTCATTGCGCCATACTGTCAAAAAGCGCTTTTTTAAAGCAAGTCGAATGAAATTTACCATACTGGCCGGTGGCCTGCCAGGGTTTTGAAGGGGCTTCTATGAGCAGTCTTAAAGCCCATATATACATAGTTAGATATAACAGAGAGAATCAAACGGATATGGATCCGTTGACTCGTGACAGCGTTAGAAAATTGGTATAAAGGACAGTGTTCGCAACCGACGCTTTCGTTGAGCCGAGAAACTGTAAGCTTAATCGGATAAAATCTTAGCTTTACGGAACGCGTTCCAGAAGGACAAACCCATAACAGACGGACGTGTCTTCCGAACAGCTGCCTACTGAGCTGAAACCCGAGCTTGGGAGAATGAGCTACTGCTAACGGTTGGTCCCGGTAACCCAAATTGAAGTCATGCAAAACTGTTTTTACCACCCTGGGTCACATAAACACAGCGCATTGCAGAATATGAAAAGCATTAATGGAAAGTGTTCGGTGATAGGTCACCATGAAAGAACAGTCCAGTCAATCGGCCTTTGAATTACACTAATATTTGGTAGTCCGTCCACAAACAGCCAGTTGGTTACTGCTCCTGAGAAAAGAAAAAGCACTAGCCAAGTGTGGAATGACCCATTTAACGATGGTTCATGTTCAACAGGAGATGTTCGTTGGTGATTTACTGGTGTATGCAACAGAGTTTATACCGCGATTGCGCTGTCCTGTCTGCTGAAGTACGTTCAAGATCCCTTTGATGCTGTCGGTCTCCCTGAATGAAACTTGACTCTAAACCATATTACCTTCCTGGCAGATTGTTTATGTAGGCTTACAACAAGTGGTAGTTTCGTGTAGCAACTGACGACAAACCAGTACGTTTAGTTTCAGTTAAAGGCATAAGCTGAAGGTATATATTTTTAGAAACCCATTTGTGCATTTTATGTCATCATAAACATGACCAACAAATTTTATATCAAGTTTTGCCGACAAATAAATCAATCTTCCCATTGTTCCACGTTAACAAAGGACATTGGTAAAGTTATTGGTAGTTCAGTTTGGAAATTCGTATTCAATAATGACTCCTTAAATTTCAACGTATTCATAATTTGTGTGCTAATTTATTCGACTTCTTAGTAGGGTACAGCAGTATTGGGTGATTGCCAACCAGAAACTATTTCAATCCTTCAACCCCAATCAAATTGAATGAGATATGATCTTCCATATTCGGTTTCACACGGTAAAGAATGCGGTTATCGGGTGGAAATAATCATTCCAGTCTCGATGTGTATAGACGAAGGACGTATGTGACATTATACTTAGCACTGATGAAGGCAAGTTTGGTTAAGGTTGGCATTACATATTCAACCTGGATACCAAAAACACAACACTCAATAAATATCTGCAAGTTTATATAGTAGATCGCGAGTTTGGGAGCTGAAAAGGTAGAAACCAAACAAGGGTGGAACATGGGTGATAGGTTATGCAATCAATGGAGTTACACAACTAGCAAACAACCTTCACGCAAAATTGAGTAACGTCCGTCAGTTAAATCCTCGAACTCCACACACCCCATAGGCAGTAAAATAATCTATGGGAAAGTAATATACAAAAAACTTAAAGGATATGACAGTAGTATCTCTCGCAATTTTCAGACAACTAACTGAACCAGCGAGTAGCTAGTCGATCGACAGATTGGCAATCTACAGTGTGTTCTGGCCAGGATGGTAATCAATCACATTAAACGGACTCCATGACAACCAAAAGCAGGTAGCAAGCCGATCAAAACCTGTCTAGATAATTTTGATGTAACTGTTTAGCAGATTCTGGAAGGAACAGGTTTTTAGTCACTGCAGTTTATTTTGAGGATACGGACATCTAATGCGGCGGGTTGTTACAAATCACCAGAGCCGTTGTTAACTTATCACAGGTGTCTGTTTCAAACTATGAACAGTCCATTTCAATTCGACCGAATGGACAAACAGTTAGTTCAAAAGAGCAATTTACCGTCAACTTTCTGTGGACAAATTCACATTGGAAAGGCTTGCGGTTCGAAGTATCGATATATTCGGCAGCTTTAGTGATCAGATCAATGAAAGAGTCACAACCATGAGGTAATAGGCTGCAGTTGCCGCAAAAATTACAGTCACATCTCTTCTTGGATATGAATTGCGATATTGCTACCTATAAGCGAAAATAGCTGGGCGCCAAGGTATGGCAGATCGGTCCTGCCCAATATGAAATTAGCTGTCCAACAATTTTTGCTTATGACAAGGTAAACTGAAGTTAAGATTGAGGTCATGGAAGCAGCGTAAAATACTATTTTCTGCCAAGACAGAAACTCCACTGGAATGTTTCTCTTCAGAAAGTCTGAACAAGACGTTAAAACCGGGATGAAAAAATTGCAGCAGAGTAGGGTTTTTTCAGTGTGCGTTAAGGTAAACAGCCCGGATTATCGTCTACCCTTCTAATCACTTGGGTCTTTTTCGATACTATTCATTCGGTACTCATCGTCACGCAGAATATGCAAAATATATGTGAAACATTACCCAGTCATGGACGGTAATTCAGAGGCCGTGAGACGCCCAATTTTGACCAAAGTCGAGGCGATCAGAAACCGATTGAATAGACCACTTTTGTGCGCACAGAAACGCTTTATTCGGGCCTCACAGTAACCATGCCCCATCAATCATATCTTGGACGATTGAACTGTCACTATTCTAGTAACATCATAATTTAAATATATTTGTATCGAAACGTCTACATGACGTGGTTTTCCTTATCTGAAATTGTTACATGCCTAGGTCGTTTTGCCCTCTCATTTCAGCGTCGTGTTTGGGATGGGGACGAACAACCAGAGACGAACTTGTTTGTCACAACGTTTCTTTGATGAATAACTCGAGGTATTAATCATTCGGTATTGTCTATTACTGTAGTGAGTAAGTTAGGTTTTACTCTAGATGTCTCAGATGAATATGTGCGGAGGATTTGTACGAACTCGGAAGAGATGTACTACGGGCAAGGCTTCATCTAACAAACATTAGAGGAACGCAATTTATATTGCGTGAAATCCGGAAACAAAGGTTCTGTAATTTACGCCTAATGTCTAGATGATATTTCTCATTTGACTTGATTTATTTTAACATTATGTCTAACATAGCGGGCGAACTGTTTCACAATCATTACCACCTGCTTTGTTCCGCCCGACCAAACTGATCGATTGACATGTGTTAACACTTGCTGAGTCATGCACATGATTGGTTGCTTTGTCGAACGCTGTTGTGTAACTACCAATCGTTTACCGCGGCCGGAAGGCCACTGCTTGCGCGTTGGTTCATGCACATGCTTGTTCACTTTCGCGCTTGCGACTGTCAATACAGTACTCGTTTTCCTAGCGTCGTTTTACCGCACTAGTAAACACAACAATGTCCTTCAAACATGTTATTGATAAACAGATTGGGAATAACACAACGTTTCGAGCAAGTTGTAATACTCTACGTTTCAACCACCTCGGGTGACCTTCCTCCTGAGGTAGGCCACCCGAGGTGGTTGAAACGTAGAGTATTACAACTTGCTCAAAACGTTGTGTTATTCCCAATCTGTTTATCAATAACATGTTNACAACTTGCTCAAAACGTTGTGTTATTCCCAATCTGTTTATCAATAACATGTTAAACACGACGCCCAAACTATTCAACTTCATTCGTACTACATTTGGTGCGGATATCTTACAAGTGATTAATAATCGAGTCCTTCAAACATTTTAGGGAATCTTCTGGAAGTAAGTTGGACATGGTACCAGAAGGTTCATATGAATAAACGGACAGCGTGTTTGTTCGTTCAATGATTAACTTAGAGCAATGTTCCCCCACGAATAATACTTAGTGAAAAGTTCACCCTTCACTGTGAATTGCAAAGAGAAGAGTTTTCATGGTAATGTGAAGAGTTGAGTTTCGTCCCGAATGAGAAGCATAGCAAATCGGACTGTTCTACTCAAAACTGCACAAATTACTTACTGTTAGACATGTGCTGGACACAAGAGAACAACTTATTTGAATGGGATCCTACTTAGGTCAAGCTCAAGAGAGGGTGTCACGAAGGATTTTGAACGGCATATTGCATGAAAATTAATAACATCTTTGAGGAAAATGTAATATCTAGATAACGGAGAAAACGGGGTACTTCATAATAGACTTCTCAGCCTAAAAAGCGTCGGATGCTATGAAATAAGAACACGTGTGACAAAGAGTATTTGCAAAATGCAATTTCCTTTTGTAAAGAACAAGCTCGGTAGACCAGATATACAGATGGAATACGGTCAGGATTTAAAAAAGACACCGTTTCATGGACATGGCTGACTGCGGATAGTACATTGACTTCATTATATTTCTGTTTCAACAATGAACGCGATTTCTTATTCCTTGGAATGGAAAAACCAATGTAATGTAAGTTTTATGACAGTTGCTTCCGGTCTGTTTGGTAAAATGCCTGAATCCCCAGACGGAACATCGATTTTGATATTACGACTTGCACGGAACATTATATATCGCATCTAGATGTTAACAAAACAAGTTAACTATCTACAGAAATGAAGAACAAATTTATGCCGCTTGGTTGGAACAGAATAGAATAAACCCAGAAAGGTTGAGGAAACCACCGCAAAAGTAGCTGCATAAATTCACTTTTAGCTGGCACAGGAGATGAAGAGCTCAGAAAAACAAAGTAACTGATAATTCGAATAAGGATGAATGAAGGTAATTCTTGTAACGTATATCGGAGAGCAGTCAACGTGGAAATTTGGCGAGAAAACTCATGATATACCGTCAAAACGTGAACAGAAAGAATGCACGAGGAATACAACTCACAGAACGGATGATGGCATTGGCAGTAACGAAAATCCTGAGGAATAATAGGCAAATAAAATTCATCATCTCAGTGCTGCGCAAGAGAAGCCTGAAGGCATGCGGAGTGTTGTTCATGTGCACACGCAGCAGAGTGCGAAAGTCTGGTGTTGTTGGGTTTGGCTTTCATTTTGATCCGATCGAAATTTGAGGAAAATTTGAAAGATAGAACACACGCATACCACACTCCTGCCTCCTGTTAAGGAGCTCAACTTTAATGCATAGTTTTGCTCTAAGCATATTTGGAATGACACATCTTGCAAAGTCGGGCGTTTGCCAAATCATGCGTTGTACCGCTCAGCAGGTTATAAATGTTTCACTAACGGATAGCACGTGTGTTGTTGATGACGTCCATTTGACATAATTAGTTATGACAAGAGTATGAATGACAACCGCATTTATTGATTGGTTAATACAAACATACTGCCAAACGCTTTTATTAATAGTATACCACAAACACTCTCTTTACAGGGAATAAGTAACTGACAGAACACAACGACAGACTTATTGATTGTACGGCACACTATTCAATTGTGAAAGGAACGGCGCTCTTAAGGTAGATTTTTCGAAGATATAACCAGGCTGATAAGGATAGTGCACATCTTTGGTGCATACACGAGAAAACATGTAACACACCTTCGTTTTTCTATGTATTCAGTGTCGGACCAAGAAAAAAGACGCACAATTCGAGGAGTGCGTCAATTTGTTCTTGATATAAGATCACAGTACATAACTCTTATTAACGTACCACAAGCCTCCAGTTTGACCCCCACGTCCTGTTCACTCAGTGATCATACACTTCTGAACAAACGCAGTAGAAATGGTGGGTTGCAGTGAATAGTCCACACGGATCGGATACCCTCATTATATGAGGCTTGTTTCGACTTTGCTCAGACTTGCTGTGCTTGTTTGGACGTGGACTAGTTGATTAAACCCCTGCTCAGATAATCACGTAATTGGCTTTTGTCACGATTCCCTCGATAACAGTCGTGTTGGTCACATTGGGTATACACTGACAACTTATCCGGCCAACACTATCCAGTCATCCCACGTGTGATGTTTACAGAACCAAAAACAGGTTCATCGTAAACTATATTCCGATAGATTATCTCCAAAACAATTTGCGACGGTTTGGATGGTGGGGAGAGAGTCAATTTGTCAAAATTCCATTTCAAGTAGGTATGTAAATTATAAGACTATCTTACAATACTAGATCTTATGCATAATCTACGATCTGTTGATCTGGAAGGAATAAGATGGCATACGCGTTCGCAAACGCTGGGGAAAAATTACTTCATGATTGGGCATTACTTTACAATATGAAATAAGAGACCTTTGTGAATTTGAGTAGGCGCGTGAAAATGATTGGAAAACTACAGACTGATATTCACCCAATCTCACAAAGACGACAGTTCACAATATACTCTTGCTATCTTTGTGGTTTTCACACAAAATGCTCAGACGAGCGTAGGCGCGATGAGTTCGGCTCATGTACAAGCTATAATCTAAATATGTTCCATCCGCATGTGAACAAGATGAGTACTCGACAGAAAAAGAATGAGTAGATGGAACATTTGTAAGTGAGTGTGTCATGCTGTTCAACAAAATCCACCATAGATACATTAAGTTAATCCTTTGGTTCGTAAATTTACAATCACGAATATATCGCTAACCTACTTCTGCCTTTCTGAAAGCATGCGTTAGTAAAACTTACTGGTTGTTGGGCACAAAATACTTGCCAGACATTATGCAACTCAACTCAAGGTGATGTGGCAGTTTTCAGCCTCCAACACAATACCCACTAAGTCGATAAGTGCATGAGCGTTGCTCGCTCGATATTCAGTGACCGTGTCGCCTCGGTGACACAAAGTATTTTGTGCGTTAGTAAAACTGACCGGTTGTTGGGCACAAAATACTTTGTGTCACCGAGGCGACACGGTCACTGAATATCGAGCGAGCAACGCTCATGCACTTATCGACTTAGTGGGTATTGTGTTGGAGGCTGAAAACTGCCACATCACCTTGAGTTGAGTTGCATAATGTCTGGCAAGTATTTTGTGCCCAACAACCAGTAAGTTTTACTAACGCATGCTTTCAGAAAGGCAGAAGTAGGTTAGCGATATATTCGTGATTGTAAATTTACGAACCAAAGGATTAACTTAATGTATCTATGGTGGATTTTGTTGAACAGCATGACACACTCACTTACAAATGTTCCATCTACTCATTCTTTTTCTGTCGAGTACTCATCTTGTTCACATGCGGATGGAACATATTTAGATTATAGCTTGTACATGAGCCGAACTCATCGCGCCTACGCTCGTCTGAGCATTTTGTGTGAAAACCACAAAGATAGCAAGAGTATATTGTGAACTGTCGTCTTTGTGAGATTGGGTGAATATCAGTCTGTAGTTTTCCAATCATTTTCACGCGCCTACTCAAATTCACAAAGGTCTCTTATTTCATATTGTAAAGTAATGCCCAATCATGAAGTAATTTTTCCCCAGCGTTTGCGAACGCGTATGCCATCTTATTCCTTCCAGATCAACAGATCGTAGATTATGCATAAGATCTAGTATTGTAAGATAGTCTTATAATTTACATACCTACTTGAAATGGAATTTTGACAAATTGACTCTCTCCCCACCATCCAAACCGTCGCAAATTGTTTTGGAGATAATCTATCGGAATATAGTTTACGATGAACCTGTTTTTGGTTCTGTAAACATCACACGTGGGATGACTGGATAGTGTTGGCCGGATAAGTTGTCAGTGTATACCCAATGTGACCAACACGACTGTTATCGAGGGAATCGTGACAAAAGCCAATTACGTGATTATCTGAGCAGGGGTTTAATCAACTAGTCCACGTCCAAACAAGCACAGCAAGTCTGAGCAAAGTCGAAACAAGCCTCATATAATGAGGGTATCCGATCCGTGTGGACTATTCACTGCAACCCACCATTTCTACTGCGTTTGTTCAGAAGTGTATGATCACTGAGTGAACAGGACGTGGGGGTCAAACTGGAGGCTTGTGGTACGTTAATAAGAGTTATGTACTGTGATCTTATATCAAGAACAAATTGACGCACTCCTCGAATTGTGCGTCTTTTTTCTTGGTCCGACACTGAATACATAGAAAAACGAAGGTGTGTTACATGTTTTCTCGTGTATGCACCAAAGATGTGCACTATCCTTATCAGCCTGGTTATATCTTCGAAAAATCTACCTTAAGAGCGCCGTTCCTTTCACAATTGAATAGTGTGCCGTACAATCAATAAGTCTGTCGTTGTGTTCTGTCAGTTACTTATTCCCTGTAAAGAGAGTGTTTGTGGTATACTATTAATAAAAGCGTTTGGCAGTATGTTTGTATTAACCAATCAATAAATGCGGTTGTCATTCATACTCTTGTCATAACTAATTATGTCAAATGGACGTCATCAACAACACACGTGCTATCCGTTAGTGAAACATTTATAACCTGCTGAGCGGTACAACGCATGATTTGGCAAACGCCCGACTTTGCAAGATGTGTCATTCCAAATATGCTTAGAGCAAAACTATGCATTAAAGTTGAGCTCCTTAACAGGAGGCAGGAGTGTGGTATGCGTGTGTTCTATCTTTCAAATTTTCCTCAAATTTCGATCGGATCAAAATGAAAGCCAAACCCAACAACACCAGACTTTCGCACTCTGCTGCGTGTGCAGATGAACGACACTTCAACGTGCTTGATTATTCCTTCGTTCAGCAACAATTAGATGACTTTTCATTTTTGGATTTTTATTTCATTTTTCTCTCGATGGTTTTTCTTCACTGCTCATGGCGCTCCTTCCTATTCTGATCTCCGTTATCTTTGCCAGCCCATCCCTCTCCAATGTTGGGTATTTTTCTTGGAATTTTTTTGACCTTATTTTGATCCTCATCTTCTGAGGATACCGGAAGGATATCAAGTGTGCTCACAGATTTTGAACATCCCTCACTTTCGTCTTTTTCCATACAAACGGAACAGTGTTCTCGGAAAATTTTATATAGCGGAGACGTCTTCTTCCGGGCTCTTTCAGGCTGGCCTATTTGCAAAACAACTTTAATGCTAATGTTTTAGTCGTGATTTTTACTGAGCATTCTTATCTCACCTCATCTCCTCTGTACGCCAATGTACCAAGTTCCGTACGCTCTTTTCGTGTCCGCTCAGAATCATCACAGTGTACGCTTCACGAATAACCTGATGCTCAGTTTTGGTCGGATATTTCTGATAATATCTAACCCAAGCATGGCAAGGTGTGATTAAGCGTCTGACTGAGTCTTGTCATGTGTCAGTGTTTTCCCAACAATAAAAATGTTGGTGAATATTACAGGTAGTCTTGATTAGTTAACAGTGGAATTATTTGGCTTCTTTCTCGTATGACCCATAATTTTTTTACTTGGGTGTTCTCGCGAATTGCATGCTTTACTGATAACGCCGGCTGGACTGAGAGATGCAAACCCTGATGCCAGTTGGTCCCGTGAGTATCATACATCATTACAATGTTACCGATCGATTGAGCATGTATTTCTTAAATTCGACCATAAGAGGAGTCGATTTCTCCAATCAGTTTTCTAAAACTTCACCTACAGTGGTTCAAGGTTTTAACAATCCAATCTTTAAATTTCAACATAAGAAACGCAAGTCTGATACAATTACACAAGATGGGGATTCTAAGAAATCAATTCTATTTCATTTATCATTTCGGCGCACGCAATCAGCAAATGTTTGCGTATAAACTGTCATTCAGTCAGATGGAATTTAAAATGTCAGTGCCCTGAAGAGGCAAGTAGTATCGTGTTGGACATCAGTCATTATCGTAAGAAAATCGTATGCAACTCTATACCTGTGGTGACTTTGGCAACAATTTTCAATTAGTGGAATGAATTTATTAAATATTTGGGCAGTATATCGGTCTAGCAATGATTCAAGAGAATAATTTGGTTGAAGAGGTTTGGTTACACTAGACTGTAAAAACACATGTGGTCTTTAAATTTGTCAATTTTCATTGAGTATATTGTTCACTGAACTGTCCGAATCACAAAGGCGTTATCAACACTTACAAGGGTCGACGGGGTATTCCGCACAACTTTCCCTAATGCAGAAGTAAGGACGTTAACAATGAACTAGTGAAATGCAGAAAAACTACTTCGGCTACGTATTCTCCTTAATGCGATTTGCTCATTTTAAATGTTAAGTAGACAGTCCCTTCGGTTGCAGAAAAAAAGCAATGTAGTTCACATTCACGGCGTAATTCAGACTTGCAATGTTGAATTGATGACTACTACAATACTATTAAAAGTGCGTGTGTAAATATGGAAAACATATTTACTTACCGACAACCGTGAAGTGGTTATCTTGTATTGAACACTTTTGCCTAAGAAATCCGTTGTTCCAACAAACATTGCCGTGGACTGCAAGCTTCTGGCTGTTATTGCTAAGTATTTGTCCGTTTATCCGTTGACAGTGAAGATACCTTCAGGCCTTCATATTCAGGAGTAAAAGTGTGTATTATGTTTGTGAGCGACTTTTGTTTCTCGTGTATTCTCCAAAAGCATGAACTAAAAAATGATATGCACAAACGATAAGAAAAAATTGGTTGGACTAAAAAACATCTTTCCATAGTTACGAATTGAACCAATGTAACCAGATGAATGGTTTGCAAGGTGGTATTACCATTTCGTATGCTGTTTCCACTTACTGCAAATAAAAGCGGAAAACGTCGAGAAGATTTGATAGGGCGCTTGCCGCGTTGAGATGTGCTGTGTCTGTCGCTGGTTCGAATCCAGACGAAGCCTAAACAAAATTATAAATATGTCACACTACTCATTAGTAATACAATTTCTATGCTCAGCAGTGGCGTTGGTGGATTCCAGCGTGAACTGTTTGAGGAATCCTGACGGGGCAGTCGATCCCCTGTATCATTTGGTGATTTCTGACTTTGTTATTGAAGAGTGTGAGTTTTTTTACCATGGTAACACTTTTTCAAAGTTGTGAGTTCACCTCTCCGAAACTGTCTGGCTCACTTCAGCATGAGCCTAGATAAGTTGCATTTTGTTGCTTTGTTGTTTACTTCTCACTGAAGCTAGTTGTACGCGAACAGCACAAATGTGTACATCATGCACAGCTCTTTTTGCTGTTGGAACCAAATTGGTAATGTACCACCTTGGATAAGATGGGAACGATTTCTAACAGATTCGTGTTTACCTGTCCGCGTCGTTTTCGTTCAGCTCTCCTCAGTTTTTACTTAACTACTTCATTAGTTCGTTCCCAGGAATTTGACAGCAAGAAATGCGGCGCCGACTACCACACGGGGACATGGAGAACTCCGCCACCAGAGATACCATTTGCATTTGCTGCTCGACAGTGAATCCTGTAGTTGTCGAGATAGCACACATCCTTGACTTCGGCTCAACCGGTCGATCGCCGTAGGGTACGCCTCATATTGTGTTATTTCGTCAACACAATTGAGCCATAAGTGAATGACTCAGCAAGCGCGCGCGTTTGTAGGGGTATGAAAAATGTACAGGAAGTGGCACGCAGTTCAAATGCAGGCGACTGATTGTCTGTGGAGGATTTTGTTTGATGCAGGTTTAGCACCACACAAACAGTTGTTACTTTCACATTCTCACAAGGTTTTAGACCATCTTCTCCCAAAAGGAAGAAGTGTTCTCGGGTTTCCTTTTTCATAGAGGTCGTTGGTATTGGATATTCCCTCTACGATTGGCAACTCAACTGCGAACTTACAATTAGGGAGAATTCGCGCTGACAACTGCGTCATAAAACTGCCAATAAACAAGAGCGGGTTTCATAAACCAAACTTTTGTTTCAATCAGGGGGATTCGGATAATCTTATTATTTTCCATAACTTAACGTAGATAATTCCTCGTATGTGGCACTTTGGTTATGCCTAATTTGAACAAAGCAACGGGACTTTCAGTAAGTTTGCCTCAAAAATTCATGACCACATTTCAAGTCCTGACGACCTCAGAAATCTTCTTTATTAAACCGTTTTAACTAGAACCTCTTTGCTTCATTTCACAGCACAATGCCCAATTTCCCAGGTAATCTTTTTTGTACTTTACTGAATGGCTACGCAGAAATTTTAATCATTGCTTGCTTACCACAGCTCAAGGTTTAATGTAAGACTTTTGTAATTAAACCGACTTTCAGCAGACATGAGTTTTGATTTTCAAATACCCACATGAGCTTATTAATCAAAACAAACTAACCGTTTTGTTCCTTCTAACAATGAAAATTCTCAACTGTCTTAGCAAACAAAATAGAACCCATTAACCCGAATTTTTGGACCAGACAACAGCATACCGCAGCTGACAGGAAAACAATAGGACAATGTAACACATCGGCTACTAGAAGTAAAGCGCAACTCATGTATGATTTTAGCTATCTAGCGCAATTGGTAACAAAAATGAGATAAATGCCGTTTTGTGAACTGAAGGCCCAACTAATGTGGGCTTCACAAGTGCCCATTAGATTTGATGAAGAATGATGTCATAGTAATTGATGCAATGAAAACCGTGTGAAACAAGTTTGCTAAAAATTATCGTGTTGACCTCCTATTTAATGTGATGTCCTGAAAATTGGTGCCGAATAAACATAATCACATTAAGATGGCTTCTAGCCCTTCATATTTGGCATACTGAAACAACTCGAAAGAAGAGATGCCATTTTTGTAAAGTGCCAATTACTCACGAGTTACGTGAACAACCCTAAACTGTTTGTCGATCTATCTGGTCGCTTTTAACAAGCACCAGATATAGAATGTTAGTTAGTGCAAATGATTCAGAATGAAATTCGGGGAGAAACTTGTGTACCATGTACTGGCCAATACCCTTTATGTACCTCTCAGATATCGCACACCGTTTCGCTAATGTAGCATGTATTATATTTTATGCCAAACACTTGTACGAATAGGATTTGTTGAAATTTCGTCTGCTGGGTGTCAGTTTATCGTCAGATTAGTTGGCACAACTATTACATCACGCAGATAATACTGGACAATCCAGCAAGCTGCATAATGAGCAAATTTTAATACACGACCAACGCAAAATTCGAAAGGGCTCGGTTTATCTATCGCAGCCCTTAATTTATGCAACATATTTATTTGTCGTTTGCTTTGTCAGACTAGTCACATGATGTACAACTTCTCTACACAGTTTAGTACTGATGTTACATAATATGACAGAATCCTAGGATGTGAAACATTGTATCAGCCTTCCTCAAAGGAACCTCAAGTGAAACTTTTTTCACCTTGACGAACTAACGTAACCTGTGTTCTACGTTGCCCGTATTACAACTGCTTGTAGTTTTCTAAATCATCGAAATATTTTCTTCGGGGAAAACCTTCAATTTCGTGTCACTTATAGACCTACATGCATGTTCACGCGTTATACCAAGCGGTTTAGTGATTTAATAATGTTTGTGAAATTCCACATGTTTCAAACTGAAACCTTTAGGACAACCATATTCCACCACACAGCCCTATAGTTTGTACGACTTCCTATGAATGGGACACGTTTTGGCAACACGCCCGGTACTGATGCAACTGTGAATGTTACACCACTTTCATTTAAGTGATAAGTACGCAGTGCAAGTTGCTAGATGAAGTTCTGTTAATCTATTGTCAACAATCTGAATGACGGCTGTATTCTGAATGTATCCTTACAGTTCACCGTTAACAAGGATTCTAGTAATGTTGTGTACTCTAAACCTTGCTTAACTTTGTAACCTATTGCAAAACTCACATACAATGCGTTCGATAAAGGTAAACACATCATCATTAAACAAATTTTTGCTCTGTCCTTTACATATTTGTGAATTTTAGCCGTTGCACTTAGTGTGATAGCTCTCGGTAACTTTTGTCTGACCTTGTTCGCTAGTCAGTTACTTCCATGGGTATTCCAATGTGAAGTTACAACCGAAATTCAAGATCATTCTATGGGTACCTGTTTATGTTATTTTCATCCAGCGACTTCATGGTAAAACCCTGCTTTAATTGACACACAGAAGGCACTGTGTTATTTGCATATCGAATTATCTAACGAAGTATTTGAATACCTGATTAAAATCCACATCACGTTCATTCGCCGTCCGGCTCACGGGTAGCATACACATTAGGAAGACTCAAATAAATATAGTTTTGAAAGCCAAGACACTTTTTGAAAATAGATAATAACCGATAAAAGGATAAACGTGGAACCGACTTCGGTGTTGAATGCAGATAAACGGATCAAAGTTTAGAAGCTATTACTCTTTTTCGACAGCAGTCCATTGGAATCAGATTAAGCACAATGAAATTATAATGCGGGTGACATTGTACGCTAACTTTCGATAGAACGATGGGTACTGGCTTGGTTATTGGCAGTGTCATATTTGTAGTTTTTGCTTCTACTGATCGTCTACAAATGGTTAGCTTATTGCTGTAACAAACCGCATGCACAAATCCAGGAAAGGTTCGCCAAATGGTTGACATACTGATAATCACTGGGGTGTAAGAAAAGGAAATTCTGCCTGTAATTTTTACGGACAAATAAGAAGGCTAACGTTATTGCCACACAAACTGGCAAATTTACCCACACTCTGGAAGTCAGTTTGTCGCTGCCAATCGGCAAAACTCAATTCCGAATGGGTGTTGAAAACTGGACCTAGAATTTGGCAAATTGCATAAGGCATCGTAAATCCTACTCCAGGCTGTAGCCTGAAAATTTGACGAAGATATCCTCTGGTGATAGTTCTTATAAGCAATATTGTTACAAACCAAAGTGACGCAGAATATTCAGATTTCAGTCAGTATATTTTGATTCTAGTAGAAAGTGTGTTGGGACATAAACGAGGAAAACGCACTGTTTTTATAGCCATTGTGCATCAGCACTGAGGAACTTAAATATCAATCATGTTAGGCAGCGACTGGTAGGGGCTGTTTCTGGAAAAAATTATCTGTACCGAAGCTTGACCTGGGGTAAAAAAATTTGTTTCACAAATCATTCATGATTTTACAGGTGATATATTAGCGCCCATATGGTCTGAATGTTGAATTTTTGCTTCCAACAGCCAGTTCGCCTGATGATTACGAGAAACAACGGGCACAGTTCAGCTGTTGTTATGTCACTCACTTGGTGTGTTCCAGACCGCCCAGCTTCAGAGCATGAGGGCACATAACTAGTCTCTGTGCTATCCACATCTTATTTGCAAGTAACCGTATGGTTTACATCTCTACACCACCAACCCCCTGAACACCTTTCGTATCTATCTTGTAGTGTATTTTTTGTTGTTTACACATTTTCCATGTGCATACAAAAAAATGGATCAATGGTGGACCTGTCTGCATAGCTGCATTAAGTATGCGTAGAAACTGAGCTCGTGAATATCTTTGGTCAGTTCTTGACCACACGAAATTTCCCACGCCAAAAAGAAACTTTGGAAAGAAAAGACAAGCTCCAAACAAGAAAACTGAGGTAACTTCAAGAAGATAGAGATTAGCTTCAACTAATCTACGATTTCGTGGCCCTTCTCTCATAAATGTGACGAAGCTATCTTACGTATCTTTTTGTCTGTTTCTATCCAAATCCGTCAAGTGTGTAGCATCACACATGCACCTCATAATAACATATACCCAAATACCAGGGTTCTAATCAACATAATGTTCTACCGTAAACTAAACTGCTGCGCTCGTACAATGTGTGCACAAAACGTGTTTTCGAACAACGAAGGCTCTGATAGATAGGTTTTGTTTCTTAATGATTTTTATGTGCTGTAGATATAAACAACCCATCCTCGTCCCATGCGATACAATGCCACCGACTTCAATTGAAGGCCACAACCTTTGCTTGTAAGTCTCCAATTGTGCGATGGTATAATGCTTCAATTCTATCTGACATGCCCAATCGTTTCAAGAGGATTATGGTTGTATTGACTTAATTCCATTTGTTGATACTACTTAAAAAGTAGCTTGTATGATATAAAACCTTAGATTATAAACTACTATTTTCTTTTCATGTCGGTGAATTCTAACACAATGCGGTGAGTTTTCTATCGTCTTCCATATACACGGCTTTATTTTGATCCCCGGCTGAGAAGGGGAGTGTGACTTCATCATGATATAGTTTGGCTTTTGCACGGGTCAGGCGCTCGTAAGCTCTAGGTAATTGTAGTAAGTACACTGATGAACACGTGGATTGACTGCCAACAGTGGATGGAATCATTACTCGCGCATTGTAGTCCCAATGTCGAAACGTTGATTTTGAAGACAAAATACTGGCTTTTTGTATGTCTCACGAAGTGTACATCAGTTCCTGGCATAAAAGAGCTATCCCCCCCGAAAAACTCTCAAACCCTCGTTAAATCCCTTGTTAAATCCCTAATAACATGTTGACAGTATCTTCAGTGTAAGTAACGGCATCGATTTTGGTATAAATTATAACAAACGAAACATGCGATTGCTTACCAAGCACACGCAGATTCGTTGTCAGCTATTTTAAGCAGCGTCATTTGCTTAAAGTTCGAACAACCTCAATGAGGAAGCTGCACATTTTTCAACATTTATTGCGGTCAGAAGTTTTCAGATCTGGCCATGCTCCAGTTGACATTGAGATATCAAACGGAATTTTATTCCATCAGAATAGTTTTCCATTACCGAATGGTCTTACGGGTTTCAGCAGTTTTTACGATCAACCTTCCAGGGTCAACCTGCTGTGACCAAAGTATACGCCATATTTAAGCAACGGCATCCGTGATTGTTGAACAGTTAGAATTATCACTCCACAGAACATACACCACAGGGCTTTCATTGGATAGACGGAGAACAGTCGTGTTACTCCATCTTTAAGTTAGAATCTGGTAATATGCACTAGGTATGTAGGCTGACTGGATATGAGCAATACACACAACGTTATTCAGTGGTGACCAGCAGCAGAATCAACCTCTGTGTATTCAGTATGGAGTTTGAGCCAGCTGTCGGATGTCAAGATATGCACTACTGTCGAGCTCTAATAAGAGCGAAACTCCAGTCTAGTGCTTCTTTTCGAAAGAGGCTGGCTGAAAATTCTATCTGAATGCGAAGGCTGCGATCAAATGTGAGTGATGTTCAACCTGAAAATTTAAGAACACAATTGTGTTGTTTATGCTAGCATTCCAGGCTCCTAGAATAGTGATACTGGAGATAAACCCAAACTGATTCAATTGTTCGTAAAATACCCGGAGTGTTACAATTGTTAATTACTTCGTTTTCTGGACTGGGACGTGTGTTCACTTTTACGACACAATAAGGAGGGGCAATGAAAACCGTGGAAGCAACAAATTTTCGCAACCGTAGAAAATAAGTGTTCAATCCAGCGACGATCTAATCGTATACACAATTTCCTTTGATGTTAATCATGCATTATTCCTTAAGTAAATACCACGAAAAGTAACAATTACACCTGCGCGCTACTTGTATTCCCAGTGGCTGCTGCGTGGTTCCTTAAGACGAAAATTAGAGGAAAGTTGCTTGTAGATGTCTCATTTTTTGAAAACCTGATACCCTCGCGCACACGGTTTGAAAGTTAATGGCTGTCATTCACCAAGTTAGGTTATGGGTTCCTCCAACCTGGACTTTACACCAAATCAGATCTCTTTTCGCTCTTATCTCATTGAACTTATAGTTGACAATTATTTTATAATCTACATAAGTGAGTCAAGCGCTAAGATGTGTTTTGGCAAAAAAGGACGGAGAGTTTTGTCATAATCTGACGGGCATTTTACAAGCAATATGAAGAGTACTTTACCAGTATGAAGACAAAAAGGCTTCCCTATGTAGGGTTGAAGAAATTGTCCATTTTTGCAAACTGATGATTATAAGTATGTTTTAATGCCGCCTTAGTATCCACATGTTTGAGAATTTGCAAAATGGACTTTCTTGTAATTTACCTATCAGTAACATTTTTCGTGAGACCTGAAGTGGCTGCGCGTTTCAAATTTAATTTGGTTTTATAGCTATCTTTCCTTTCGTCGTGGTTATGATCAACAGTCTCATCATCATCATCATAGACAGCAATACATCAGTGGTTAACACTAATGCTTAACTGCCACACAACCATGAAGAAACAGCAAACTCTATATAGAAAGAGAGAAGGAAAAAGAAGGGGACGGGAAGGGACCTAACTACTGAAAA